>CABHPR010125275.1:25326-42202 GCA_902168415.1 Peromyscus melanophrys
AATGAACTCTTCTTAAAGGATATGTGTATTTTGACAAAAAAAAAATACTGAACAAAATCTATTGGTGAACTTTTAACAATAATATGATACTTTGAGACTTACTGGCTAAAAATTGATATCCAAAATAATTTCCAATTAAATATTAGAAAGTATACAAATAATTTAAAGGAAAATTATAATTTATAGTCACACAATTTAAAGAGAAAATATCTGATAAAATTCAATACTTCTAGTATGAAAATCATATACATCAGTAAAAGAAATTAAATACAAATTAACTAAGTTAAATAAACTTTATTAACAGGTAGACATGTGTGGTTTGAATGTAATTGGTCCCCATAATCTCATAGGTAGTGGCACCTTTAAGAGATGTGGCCTTGTTAGAGGAAGTGTGTCACTGTCGGTGCAGGCTTTGAGGTTTCTTATGCTCAGGATACCACACAGTGTCTCAGTCAACTTCCTATTGCCTGCAAAATGTAGCATTCTCAGCTGCTCCAGCACCACATCTGCCAGCGTACCTCCATGCTCCCCATCGTAATAATAATGGACTGAACCTCTGAAACTGTAAGCCATCACCCCAATTAAATGTTTCCTTTATAGGAGTTGCCGTGGTCATGGTTTCTCCTCACAGTAACAGAAACCCTAAGACAGCATGAATGGTGTTTTAGGGATGTAGATTTCCTCTGAATTGTTATATGGATACAGAGAAATTCTGAAATCAAACCCAAAAGGTTTATGTGAAATTTAGTGTAGAAATCTTACCTTCTAGTATTAACCATTGCAGTATTTCTCATGCCACATGCCTGTCAGAACTTTCTGCCTTCTTTTCAGGTTGCAATGTTTATATCTTTTATTAATGTCTTGTAAAAAATTGTTTATGCATCATAATTTTACAAAGCCCTGTTATGGAATTCCATGGAACTAGGGGTCACAACTTCTGAAACTGATTAAGCAAAATAGCTTCATCTAGACTCTTCTCTCTTTCTCTATTTCTCTCAACCTCTTTACACTGCTGTTTCTCAGAACTGTTCCTGGATTAAAACTAACTAAACATATAAACAAAGTAATTACACGTATAGACGACAGTTTTTATTCATAGCCTGTATCATGGAGACTTACTATAATGCAAATTAATGTAGGAAGAACCTCTCCTTTCGGTTTGAATTTTTTACCCCTTTGCATATTTTTTTGGTGTGCCAGTGTGTCTGGGGTTTTATCTTTTGAAAGTGTTCTGATTGTTTTTATCTCTTAGAAACCAAGTATTTCCCAATTCTCTACTTTATATGATTACATACTAGATATCCACACTGTGAGAGTCCATGGAATTTCAGAGAACATGTTGTCTCCTTAATAATTTCAGCTACATCAAGCTCTAAATCACAGCCTGACTGAGAGCAGGAATTGAATACACATTTGCTGGATGAAGGAATTGCTCAAATTCTGGATCAATGATTATCTCATTACATACCATGCACATATATCCTCATCTTCTTTCTTTATTCTATAGTTGTGAATGAAACTGCTTCAATCAAGAAAAAACAAAAACAAAAACAGGAAACTCATGTGTTATCTCAGATGTGATCCTTATGAGTTTTCCTAAATTCTCAGAAATCCTGTACTCTTGATTAATAAAACAGTTGTTACATTTTAAAAACGATTAACCATACTCAAGTCTGTCCCACCATGAGACAAGCCTCAACCTTTTCTTTCTTTTATTTTTTCTAACAAATTTCATTATTAAAATCCTACAACATTATTCTTTACTCTTATTCTTCCTCATTTATTAACCATAATAATATTCTATTATTACAACACTATTCTCATCAAGGTCAGTAAAGACAAATATTTATTTTTCATTTTTAGCATCTTTATTTCTCAGTTACTTTCAACTCATTCAGATACTTTTTCTCTGAAAAAAGTTTTGGCCTGGTATTAAAATTCAGTGGCAAAGGATGCTTTCCTAATGCAGACAAAGCTCTGGGCTCAGTCTTAGCATTACAGATAAATAAATACATCCACAAGTGAATCTTTTCTTCAAAATAATAAACAACAAGTTTCTTTGATTTATGTCCTCACAGTCATTGCTTGAACTAATTCCTCTGGATTCTCCTCTCTTTTCTTCTATAAAAACACTCAATAGTGAATAGTTTGAAGTCTTTTTCTGCACATTCTTTCTCATGTACTTTCTTTGAAAATTGTATATATTTCCATAGTGCCATCACCAATTAATTGGCCAATTTTTATACCAACATATGATATATTGCACTCAAGGTTTAACTCAAGAAATACTTAAAATGTTGTCATATGACACAAATATAAAATTAAGTGTTCTTAGCATGATATGGCTAGATAACACACCAATGCAAAAGAATGTTGTTGGTTGAAACTGACTTTTGAGAGCCATAGATGTTAAAAATAAGACCAGGTATATGGTAGGAAAATAATAAACTCAATTTAAATAACAAATAAATGGTAATAAATTAATACTAATTACTAATATTGAATCCTTTTTTCCCCTTTAGCTACAAACTACTTTTCTAACGTTCATAGTAGTAACTAAATTTCTATTTAGGAAAAAATAGTGTCCAATTTTTGAATCTAGAAATCATATATCATATGTCTCATAAGATATATTCAATATCTAGTGTACCAAATGCCTATATCTCATTCTGAGAGGTGTGTCTTCCTTGGTACCTATATCTCAGCTTTAAGGACAGTGGCTACTACTTATAATGTACATATCTATATTTGTTAGCATTCTACTTAGTCTCAGCAGCCAATCCTTTGCTAGCCTAATTCCTATCTGAAGTTAATTATTCTTAATGTTAAACTTTACAGATGAGATTATTTCACATCTACTTATAGTTATGATAGCATAGTTCTAAGTGTGTTAAAATATATTTATTCTCACAAAAAGGAAGATATTGTTAACACAATGACCCTGTTTTCAGACATTACTAATTTTCATAATGAAGCTCCTTCAGTAGAAACTTGGAACACCCTTTCACCATTTGCCAGAGTCACTCCATTTAAAAATGTCTCAAGCTGAAAAGATTTTCTCCTCATCATAAAGCCCTATTTGAAATGGACAGAAATTGTTGACATTTGCATTCTCTAACTCCTGAGAATAAATATAAAATAGAATGCAGTGTGAAATAAATAACAGTTAAAGCCTCGCAGTTCATAAAGAAAACTACAGGGAAGTTGATAAAGAAAGACAGGACCTGCAGCTCAGCCAATATCGTATATGCTCTTTGCTTTAGGAAAGGAAAGAAAGAGAAGTTGCACTTCCTACTGTAAATAATTTTTACATATTATTTTGTGCATGCAAGAGTAAGGATATGACATAAAAGAGTCATAAAGTAAAAGAAAGAAAGCTAGACTGTACTGGGAAAATAAAATTAAAAGCAAAAACTAAAAAGACCTCCATAAAGAACTCTGGGTCTAATTATCCAGGGGGAACTGTTAATTTTTTGGTATGTTTTTCTTAAATTATGTGTTTAATAACTTTTGAGAAGACATTTTATATGAACACTTAAGTATATAAATGACTGCAGGAAGAAACATAAAAGTGTGTGTATACACACACACACACACACACACATATATATATGCATATGTATGTATATACCAATTGGATGAAGATAAGTACTAAAACTGTGAAGAACAATATTTAGAACATACAGTTTTATATAAAAGTTGTGAAATAGTTGAGAGTTTCCAATCACTCTATTGCTAAACTCCCTTTTTTTAACCCCTTAAATCAGTTTTATGTGTTTAAAACAACTAACAAGTCAATATTAATATGCTTTATTAATTAAAGACAGTGCCTTAGTCATATTCACCCATGTTTTCCTAATGACCCTTCATTTCTATTCCAGGATCCCATGTTACTTTGTTTATCATCATGTCTCTCTAAGCTTTAGCAGAGTTTGACAGTATTCTGTACTAGAGTTGTTTTTGGTGACCTAGCAGTTTTGATGAGTTTTGGTTGAATAGTTTTAAAGACTGGCTTTCACTGTGAGTTTCTGTGATACTTATCTCCACAGGGTTCGTGGATTTTTTTAGCAGAACATCACAGATGGAAAATGCTCATCTAATACTAAGACCATGGCCTCAGGATGCCTTCACTATTGTTCTTAACCTTGATACCTGCTCACAGTAGGAGGTTTAAATCTCTTCTTCTATAAATTATGTTCTTGGTCTTTTTATACCTTACTTTTTTGAAACGAATTACTTTGTAAGGCCTAAACATAAGCTAGCAGACACCTATTCCACTTTTATAGATGTGTGTAAGTTATTTGGAATTCCTCTACATGGAATATTGGTTTATTATCACTTGTGTAGGAATTTGTAATGAATTTAGAGTCATTGGTAATAATTTTATGCCATGTCTTTCAATTTAATACTCTCTTGCTCTGAGCAAATCAGACCAACTATTGGTACGGATTATGAAATGTTCATTTTCAAGCACAGCTTTTGCATCTAGTTTCTGTAATCCCTTATGCACTTCCCAGGGTTTTGATTTGATGAACGGTTTAACTCATGGCTGAACTCCAATTTTGAATAGATTATTAAGAAGTTTGTAAATTGCAAGGAAGTACCTAGTTTAAGGAAATAGGTCACTAGGGGAAAGTCTTTGAGAACTATATCTTGCACTGCCTCTGTGTTATTGGTTCTCTGTTCCTCTTAGTCTCTCCTGTGATATGGGATACAGTGGTATCCAATCCCTATTCTGAAATCTTTTTTCATTTAATTGTCTCTGTCAGGCCACAGTAATGATAACACAGACAGGGACCTTTGTATCCCTTCCTATGCCCACTAAGTGGCTCCATTGCCATTAATCTCATCAGACAACAGGCCCTAATCATGAATGTCTACAAGGAACCCAGACAATTTAAACAGTATATGCAAGTTGTTTGCCTTTTCATGGATTCCAAGACAAATCCTGCAGTCTGTAAACCAATTTTTGCGAATGAGAAATCAGATATTTAGACCATTATCACAGCCAGACTTAGCAAAATTTCAACACCAGTTCAACAAGAGAGATGGTTAGGGACAATTGCTCAGTTGGTGCTTATCTAGCATACAGAAAATCCTGGATTCAATCCCCAGAATGATACAAACTGGGCATGGTGGTACATGTCTGCAATCCCAGTACTTTGGAGTTGGAAGCAGAAGAATCAGAAATTCAAGACCATTCTTAGCTACACAGAACATTAAAAGTCAACATGGGACACAAGTGAAACAAAACCAAAAAACACATTTTAAAAAAGTAGGATTATTGATCGTCCTAAAAGAACCACCTTGAATTCTGTCCACTGAGCAGAACCATTTATTTTCAGTGGTGTTGATGCTGAGGATGTCAGGGTTTGGCTTACCTGAAATATCAATGAGCTGGGCTTTTGCTTCACATTAGAATTGAAATTAATCTTTTCCTCACAGTGATACTGAGATTTAATTTGTTTCAGTATCACTACAACTAGATAAATAGGCTTTTCAAAGTGCTGTAGCTGGGTATTGTGTTTGAGAGACAACCCCTTAAACCATCTCTTCATTGGAAGTAGTCACCTGGTGAAAGATAGACTCTATAACTAAACTCTCTATACAGCATAAAACATCTGTTGTAGACAAGAGTTGCCTATATGCATTAAGTCTCTAGGGTATTTATATCCTTCAAACCTACTATCTACTATTTATTTTGTCTACAAGAATCTACTAAGTACACTTGAATTTCCAATACATCTTCAATACATAATAAGGTAATTGAGAAAGCACACTTGTTTTAATTTAATGAATTTCTTTACATGTAAAATTTGGTAAATCTTCAAGTGTACACTTTCAGTTACATATCTGTGGAAATAGCATTAAGAACAAAATTTAATAACTATACTTTGTACAAAATTGAAGCCATGTAAAATTTAAACACCGAATATCATTTGAGTCCAGTATCACAATAGATATGAGGTCTAGTTGTAAAGTGTTCAGGGATGGAGGAAGGAGAGCTTGGAAAGCACTCCATTTGACTTGGAGTGAATTCACCTCCCCCTTTTCTTTTTAATTTGGCATTGGGTTGAAGACATAGTCTCTGATTTTTTTTAAACTTTCTCTTCCTGGAATTCAATCTCTGCTTTGTGAGTAAGATAAAATGAAGTTAACTCCAGAGTCATTATGCTTGGTGTGTAAGTTCTGCTTTACAAGGGGCTCAGTATTGGAATGGGTTTTCCAAATATTCAACTGTTTTTACCTGCAATTTAACTTTTCTACACAGAATATGAAAGGGGGAAATGCTAGCTGCTTATTCTGCATAGAAGCCAAGCTTCCTTCTCCTCTACCACCCATCATGAGTAATTTCTGTCATATTGTGCTAAGCAGAGACCAGTCAGGGATAAGTGGGTCGTAGCTCAAATGCCAGACACTTTCTGTTCTTACTGATGTTTTCTAGAGTTCCTTGACTCAGTGAGTCTTCTTGTTTCTTCATTAGCTGTGTTTGTTCTTAGTAAACTTTCTGAGAGAGGGGGAGGGAAAAGGAGGAGGATGAGGCGATAGGTGAGAAGAGAGGGGAGAGAGGTGGAAGGAAAGGAGAGGGGGTCTTGTTTTCTTTCTTTAAAAAATAGGTTTATTTCATTCATCTATTTAGTGTGTTTGTGTCTCTGTGTGTCTGTACATATACATTCACATGGCACACATGTGAAGGTCAGAGGATAAATTGCTAGGGTCTCTCTGCTTCCAGTATGTTGGTCCCAGGGAACAAGCTCAGACTATCATTGTTATCACCAAGCACCTTTACTCACTGAGTCAGGTCACCAACCTATTTTCTTTCTTTTCTTGTTTGTCTGTGTCTTTGGTGGCTTGTTTTGCTGGGATCAGACTCAGGGCTTCTTCATGCTTGCCACGCAGAGCTACACTTTCTCTAACAACCGATCTATCCACTTTTCTCCCTAATCTCTACAGTGACACTGTGCTATGAGCCCAACCAAGAATTCTGTTACTTTCCCTTTTGTATTTCTTTTACCTAGATGCCTTTAAATTTTTTTATTTTCTCTTGAAATTTATTAACTCTGATATTTATGTTAAGGGAAGAGGATATGATTTTGTCTAAATTAGTTCATAATTCTTGGGGTTTATTTTGCTGATTGTATCTACACTGCTTTGTCCTTGAATTGTAAGGCATGTTTCATTTTCTCTGCCCTCTCTTCCCTCGGTTAGTTGCTGACTCATATGCACAGAGCTTCAGTCATTTGGGAGATGGGCAATAAATAGCCTTTTGGAGAAGGGGAAACCTTGCCCTTAGGCAAAGCCCCTTCAGTTTAGATAAGAAAGCCTAGAGAAAGTTCGAATGGATGAGTATGCATATAGATGAGCCTGCTTGCTCAGATGTACAGGACCTGAGAACACAGTTCGAGAAGGAAGGGGTCAGTGATCGGGCCAGACTGAAGGATGATGGGACACCTGACCAAGAGTGAAAGTCCTAATGAAAATGAATATCCAAGGAGCCTGGGGAATTTGACCTTACAAGAGGGGAGCAGGGATGCCAGCATTTGTCCTGATTAGTTAGGCAGATGAGGGTATGGGCATTCAAGTTACATTCTTAATATAGTTACAGGGTCTTTACTGATTGGCTATCAGAAAGAAACAGCCCTCTCCTTTTGTCTCAGGTCTCAGTAGTGTGGGAACTGAGGTTCTATTTTAGAAACTGAGATTAAAGAGCATTCTCCCTTCATTTTCCAAGCATTTATAGAGCTATGACAGTGGCAGACATCTTTGCTTGTTTAATTCTTCTTAACTTTTTTGTGAGAATTCCATTCATGTATGCAATGAGATATAATTTCATTTTTATTTTCCCTCTCCCATTCGTGATCTCCCTTCATCTAATATACCTCCTCCCAAATTTGTGTCTTTTACTTAACAAACCACTAGCTCCAGTTAGAAGTGCCCATATATGCACGGGTATGGAGCCATTCACTAAAGTATGGGAAACTTATAGTGGCAACAACCTCAAGAAAAAAAATTTTCTGTGTCCCCAAGTAACTAACTGATTCCAATAGCTTTTCAGTATGAAGTGTGGCTTGAGATCATTCATTGCATCTATGCCAGGATTTTGGCTGCCATGATCTTTTGTCCATCTTGGACAGGTATCCACAGATGCTGTGAGATAATAATTGTGATAATTATGTTATATCCAGCATTTCACGGGACTCTTCCCAATCCTCTTGTTCTTATATTCCTTCAGCTTTCTCTTCCATGGTGACCTCTGGGCTTTGGAGGTAGTGGTAGTCCAGTTTAGGACTGAGTTCTCAGTCTCTTATTCTCGGCTCTTCGGGCAGTTACACATTTCTCTGTTGACTTATGCACACTGCAAAAAGAAGCTTCTCTGACTAAAACTGAAAACAGATCAGGTCTGTGGGTATAAATATGCATGCTTAGAAGTCAATTACACAGAAAGACTAGCACAATAACATTAGCAGGTTCTAACCTTGTATTTATGACCTTGCCAGCTGTGGCCTTTTGACCAGGATTATAGTATTAGACATTGCATGCTCTTGTTTAGCAGGCCTTAAATCCAATCCAAACATGGTTTGGTAGCCCAAAATAGTCTTGTAACTGTTACAGCAGTAAGCACATCTTGACTGGCAAGTTGGAATTACAACATGTGGGGTCTAACCCTGGGTTAAACTATTGATGTCTTTTCTTTTTTCACTGAGTAGTTTCATAGCACTAGTCAATACTATAAAAACTAGTCAGCAGCTTGTTTGAACTTGAGATTGGTTTCTCAATGGCCTTGTCCTATTTCTGTTTTTCAACTTGGCATAAACTAGAGTAGTCTGGGAAGGGTCCCATGATTGAGAGAATGCTTCCATTCCAGATGGTCTGGAGGCAGATCTGCAGGACATTTTTTGATTAATGAATGATGTAGGTGGGCCTAGCCTATGGAGAGCAGAGCCATCTCTGGAAAGGCAGTCCTGACTTTTATAAGAAAGCAGACAAAGCAAGCTGTAGGAATCAAGTGAAAAAACAGCTCTCTTCCATGGCCTCTGTTTCAGTTCCTGTCTCCAGGTTTCTGCCTAGCTTGAATTCCTACCTTTACTTCTCTCAAGGATGAAATGCTACCTGTAGGTATAAGGTGAAATAAACCCTTTCCTCCACAAGTTGATTTTGATTATGATGTTTTAGCATAGTAACAGAAATCTTAACTAAGAAGATGGCATAAGGAGTGATGTATTTCTGTGACAGACCTGACCATGTTTTTGGAAGGACTGTGGAAGGATTTTTGGAACATTGGGTAAGAAAAGCCATTGAATGCAGAGCTAAGTGTAAAAGACAGTGGCCTGGATTGTAAAGTTTCAGACAGACATTTGGTGAATTGTTTAAAGACTCTGATGGAGCCATTCAATATTTTGAATTAATAATCTGTGGTCCGGTTCAGCTGAAGCTGTGTTTAACAAGAGACCAGAACTACTAAAGTGAAATAATCACTTTACTGGGATAATCAATACTGATTAGGTGGTGCTGAAGAATCAGGTGTTTTTAAGAAGATACCAGCATTATTGAGTTAAAAAGTCTTGGAAGTGTTTGCTGTTGTTTTCTGTGTCAGCACACAGAAACTGTGGTTCAGTGAGGACCAAGGCTGTGCCTTGTGCTGTCACAAAAACTTGGAAATGTGTAAGAGTTTCTCGGATGCTACTAGATGTGAAGGCATGAAGATCAGCTGAGGTGCAGCATTGTGAGAAGCCAGAGAGGCAACTGATGAATATATAGCCTCACTTGCAGTAGAAGCCCCAGGATTGAAGGGTGATGAAGAGAAGTTGAAAGTTGGCACCATTGTGGCAAGGACAGAATCTCTAAAGAGAGCCCTGGAGACACTATTGATGAAGGTACAGGCCAGTTGCAGAGGAGACTGCAGCATTTTGGAGATGTTAATACCATGGGATAACCGGCAAGGACAGTAACACGTGTGGAATGGAACTGTCCTGAGACGGCAAGACAAACCATTTGTGCTTTGGATGGCAGATAGAAGAATGGAACTGCCAAAGGTTTTAGGAGACCAGAGGACTGTGAATAGTCCCAGACATCCAGCACTAGCTATTTATAGTGTTAGATTTAGGTTTTTCTTAGACTTTGACTGTGTGCTAGTCCTTTCCTCTTGAAGTGAGAAAATGTTTATTTTGTGTTTTTTTTTTCTTTTTAATTTTTGCAGGAGCCCATAGTTTGTAAGGGTCTGAAGAAATGCTAAGGAAGATCCCAGACTCAAATAGTATGTAAGAGCAAAAGTATGTGCAGTGGTGGGTCGTTCACCTGTACCAAATGGTGACAACTCCCAGAGGAGCATGCAGGCTCCTTTTACAAACAGCTAGGGGAATTTCTGGAACAGTTAGGTCATCTTACGTGTAATTGGTTAAGCAAGCAGCCGTTATATCAGTACACTTTAAATTGGCTGAGGTTTTATCTCCGGACATATTTGGATAAGTTTCAAGGGGGTTGCAGGAACTGTCCTTGAGACATTGTACGGCTGACTCAGGCCTTGTTCATGCTCTCTCCCTCATCCCTGAATGTAATTTGTTGATAAATGTCCCTTTGTTGGGAGAGCCACCTGTTTGCCCCTCTCAGAGACCTGAAACCTAAATTCAATTGTAAAAGTGGGAAAATTTAAACCCTTCAATTTGAGATAATTTGAGTATTTTAAATTTTGGATAGTTTGGATTTTGGAAGAAGCTTTGTATGTTTTGAAGGGACTGAACCTTTAAAGTGTTTGAATTTTTCTACTGTGAAACTTTTAAGAGTTGTAATATTTTATATTATTATGCTAATATTAACCTCACATATTCGAGACAAGAAAGAAAAGGTCATGGTTTATTAGTGATGTCTTTGTGTGTCATCAAGTTGGTCAAGTTGACAAGGACTTAATTATCTTCTTTTTAACACAAGCCGGAATTATTTGATTATTTGGTAAGAGGAACATCTATTGAGAAAATACTTCCATCCAGATTGCCTGTAGGCAAGTCTGTAGGGTATTGTCTTTTTTAATGACTGATATGGTCAGGCCCAGCTCATGAAGCATGGTGCATCTTCTGAGCAAGTAGTCCTGAGTTTTATAAGAATGCACGCTGAGCAAGCCAAGAGGATCAAACCAGTAATCAGCACTCCACCATAGCCTCTGCTTCAGTTTCTTCCCTGCTTGGGTTGCTGTTCTCAATTTTCTCAATGATGAGCTGTTTTTAGGAAGTATAATGTGAAATAAACTAGTTGCTCCATGTTGATTTGGGTCATGGTGTTCTATCACAGCATACAGTAGAAACCCCAATTAAGACCGTTCTGTAGCAAACTTGTGGATCTTCAACAGCAATAGAATCTTACCATGTAGTTATGGTGGTTAGCCAAGGGTAATGACAATAGCTATATTTGTTTGGAGATCACTTAGGTATATCTATAACTGGTGACTCACAGGATGTGTCCCAAGCTGTGTTCTATGATTTTCATGTAATAACTCCTTTCTCCTGGGAGCAACATTGTCCACCCATGCAAAGTAATTTCACTTGAACTCCTTGTTTAGAAGTTAAATTTTGAAATTAGCTTACTAACTAGTTGCTGTTCTATTCACAATAGCTAGAAAATGGAATTGACTTCAATGCCTACTAGTAGATGAATGATAAAAAAGAAACAATTGAATATTACTCAGCTGTAGGAAAAGAGAATCCATTAAATTTGCAAGTAATTTGGCTGGATCTGGAAAAAATTATACTGATTTAGGTAATTCAGGCCCAGAACAAACTGTATATTCTCTCTCATTGTTAATCCTAGCTTCAAATATTTTATTTTGTATATTTGACTTGGAGCAAACATAGAAACAAGAAAACTAGAAGGGCCTTGTCTTACTTAGGGTTATTATTTTAGCAGTAAAACACCATGATCAAAAAGAAACTTGCAGAAGGACAGGTTTATTTAGATTATATTTCCTTATCACTGTTCATAATTGCAGGATGTCAGAACAGGAAATCAAACGGGGAAAAAAACCTAGAGGCAGGAACTGATGTAGCACGAATCTTAAATGGTCTTATTAGTAAGAACAAACCTAAGGCCAGTTATTGGGGTGAATGCTGGAAGATCAGAGAAGCAGAACAAGCCACAGCCACCTCACTTCTCCGATTCCTCAGCTGATCCTGTTTCCTCAGACTGGATGCCTCTCAGCTGAACTGTGCTGCTCAAAAGCCTAAAAGCTTAACCAGCTCTAGTTCCTGGTCCTCACGCCTTAAATATCTTTCTGCTTTCTGTCATCACTTCCTGGGATTAAAGGCGTGAGTCACCATGTCTGGCTGTTTCCAGTGTGGCCTTGAACTCACAGAGATCCAGATGGATCTGTGCCTGCAGAAGGCTAGGATTAAAGGTGTGAGTGCCACCATTTTCTGGCCTCTATGTCTGTCTCGTGGCTGTTCTGTTCTCTGACCCCAGATAAGTTTATTAGGGTGCACGATACATTGGGGAACACAATATCATCACAAACTGATGCAGAGGCCATGGGAGGATGCTGCTTATTGGCTTGCTCTAGCTTGCTCACCTTACTTTCTTATAGAACCCAGGACCACCAGCCCAGGGATGATACCATTCATAATGGGCTGGGCCCTTCCCCATCAATAAGTAATCAAAAAAATGCCCCACAGTTAACTTTTTTAGAGGAATTTTCCCAACTGAAATTCTTTCCTTTCAGATAACTCCAGCTTGCAAAAAGTTGACATAAAACTAGCCAGCACAGGGCCTGTTTTTTGTTGAAGGCAAAATAAAAGTTGTGGTAGAATACTGGGGATCATAAGGCCTAAACTTGGAGAGGTGTAGAAGTATGGATCAAGTTAGGATGTGAAATAGAAGCCACAAAAATTAAAGGATCTGAAAAGCCCTTTGGACACCAACTGTCTCACAACTCTGAGAACAAAAGTAAGGTGATAATGGAATACATGGAAGAAAAGAGGGTGGAGTTCTGAGGGTTAAAGGGTTAAGCAGAGGTTGGGGAATGATGAGTAAAGGAATTCCCAGTGGGTGAGTTAACCAAAATTAATGATATATGAAAAAGCCTCATAGAATCCCAGAAGTTAATATTTATGTTATATTCTTTTGATTTAAGAATGTATTTCAGTGTGGGCCACATAATGTTCTCCCTCATTTCTGTAGAAAGTGGACATGGTTTGTATAGGCATTTCCCACTTTGCCCTCTCTCTGCTATTCTGGAGCTGGTACTTGGTCTTTTCAGAGATACAGTTTGTTTGCTCGTGGTCTGCTAATCTCTGTAATGCCATTTCTCTAGTAAGAAACATTACTTGAGTTACTTATCATTTGCTCTCTCCCCACTATGTATGTATCTAATGCAGCTAATATTTTCCCAGTATCCTCACCTTGTCATAAATTCACAAAATGTAAAAAACATTTTTCATAGTTGTTTAGGTGATGACAGGCTTTGTTTGTAATCCTCATTTTGGCTATTTTGGTTGTAATATTTGGTTCATTGCAAATTAGTATGTAGACTAACAAAGATTCCTTTGGCAGGAGGTGCACATGGTGGTTAGTATTGCAGTTTATCAGGATCTAGATTCACAAAGGAGATGGGCCTCTGGGCATGCTTATGGGGGATTATCTTGATTGTCTTAACTGATGTGGGAATTTCCACCTTCTTTGCTTGTGTGTAGGGAGGGGCATCCCCTGAGTAGAGATCCTGGATGGCATGAAGTGGAGAAAGTGAGGCTGGCGTTCTTTACTTTTCTTCTGACCACAGATATAACATGATGAGCTGCTTCATGCTCCACTGGCCCTCATTTCTGGGTCATAACAAACTGGATCATGGACTGTGAGCTAAAGGAACACTTCTTAAGCTGCTGATATTAGGGAGCTTCAGCATAGTAACAGAAAAGACACCAAAACAGTGTCATGAATTCAGTGCCTGAATTCCTTTTACCTGCACAAGAGCATTAAAAGGACATATAGGTTATAATAGTTTGTGCTGCATTTAAACTAGCACCTGGCTAAAAGAAGCATCACAAGATTTCTAAATATTCTATTATTGTTATTATAATTATCTATTATTTTAAAATGTTTAATTAATTAATTAATTAATTAATTTATATGTGTGAATGTGTACACGTATATGAGTTTCTGTGCCTTGCCATGCCTATGGAAGCAGAGAAGAACTTTCAGGAGTTAGTTTTCTCCTTCTATCATGTGGTCTCAGGGATTGAACTCAGGTGTCAGACTTGACAACTGGTGACTTTATGAGTTGAGTCATCTTGCTGGCTCTAAAACAACTGTGTTTTGAGTTGAAACATACAGGGGTACCTCTTGTCTTCAATTACTGTTTCAGCTCTGTTTTAGTTAGGGTTTTATTGCTGTGAAGAGACACCATGACCACAGCAACTCTTTTAAAAGAAACATTTAATTGTGGCTGGCTGACAGTTTCAGAGGTTAGTCCACTATCATCATGACAGGAAGCATGGCAGTGTACAGGCAGACACGGTGCTAGGGAAAGAGCTCAGAGTTCTACATCTGGATCCACAGGGAGCAGAAGGAGACTGCTGTGGGATGGTCTGTATGTCAAACATGTTGCTTATTGGTCAATGAATAAAACACTGATTGGCCAGTGGTCAGGGCAGGAAGAAGTATAGGCGGGACAAGGAAGAGAGAATTCTGGGAAGTGGAAGGCTGAGGAGACACTGCCAGCCGCCACCATGACAGACAGCATGTAAAGATGCCGGTAAGCCACAAGCCATGTGGCAAGGTATAGATTTATAGAAATGGATTAATTTAAGATATAAGAACAGTTAGCAAGAAGCCTGCCACGGCCATACAGTTTGTAAGCAATATAAGTCTCTGTGTTTACTTGGTTGGGTCTGAGCGGCTGTGGGACTGGCGGGTGAGAGATTTGTCCTGACTGTGGGCAGACAGGAAAACTCTAGCTACAGGAGACTGTCATAATGGGCATGACTTGAGCATATATGAGACCTTCAAGCCCACCTTCCCAGGACACACTTCTTCCAACAAGGCCACACCTTCTAATAGTGCCACTTCCTATGGGCCAAGCATTCAAATACATGAGTCTACAGGGGCCATTCCTATTCAACTCACCACAAGTTCTTCTCTGGACTGTTGTGAGTTCATGATAAGGAGCCTATTTTATTTCCCACAGTACCTGTTTGTTGAAAATTCACAACTGTTTCCAATATTAAAATGAATGGGAAGTCTGTAGCAATTTAAGTTGATAGAAAATATCATTATTCATATTGTAAATGATCTTTAATATGTAGAATTTATCATTTTGATCTCAAAGTATTTTAGAATACTGGGAGATAGAACTACCATAGTATTGGTGGAAGGATTAAGGCAACTTCACATAGTTAAAAGGGAGGTTTATTTTGTGGGGGAACTTACAAGTAAAGGGATAGGTTACAGGGTCTGGGAGAGGTGAAGTGCAGTTCAGTGGTGTTCTCTGGAGAACTTTGCTCGGTCTACCTCTCGCATCCAGGATCCAGGTACCAAGAGAGCTGGCACATCCGGATCTCAGGTCTTATTTTTTTATATATATACTATTTTTATTTTATAATTAACTTAATTTCACATATCAGCCACGGATTCTCCCATCCTCCCTCCTCCCACCCCCCAGCCCTCCTCCCCAATCCACCCCCCACTTCCACCTCCTCCAAGGCAAGGTCTCCACTGGGGAGTCAGCCCAGTCTGGCAGACTCACCCAAGGCAGGTCCTCTCCTCCCTACACCAAGGCTGAGCAAAGTGTCTCAGCATAGGCCCCAGGCTCCAAAAAGTCAGCTCATGCACCAAGTACAGGTCCTGGCTCCACTGCCTAGGGGCCTCCCAAACAGTTCAAGCTAATCAACTGTCTAATTTATTCAGAGGGCCTGGTCCAGTTCCATGGGGGCTCCTCAGCCATTGGTTCACAGTTCATGCGCTTCCACTAGTTTGGCTATTTGTCCCTGTGCTTCCTCCAACCATGGTCTCAACATCTCTCGCTCATACAATCCCTCCTCTCGCTCCTGGATTGGACTCCTAGAGCTCCATCTGGGGCTCAGCTGTGGATCTCTGCATCTGCTTCCATCAGACACTGGATGAGAGTTCTATCATGACAGCCAGAGTGTTCACCATCCCGGATAATGGCTCCTGTTTCAGCTCTGCCTCGTAGGTGTAACAGTTACCAGAAACCTCAGTGCAAGCACTGCTTCCAAGTCAAAGCTGGAACACCTACCCACTACACCATAGAACTGAAGTCAGTGTAATAATATTTTCCCTTCAATATTGACTGTGTGTAAAATATTCATCACAGGTGGGTATAAATTTAAAAATCTACCTGTAATTGTTGTTGGAATTTTTTATGAAATAGAGAGGGCTTTTCCTCTCATATATTAAAAGAAGAGTATTTATAAGCTGGGAAATTATTGGACAATGTGAAAGTAATTAGTTGTATCAATTCTATACTAAGAGACATAATTTTAGCTAATTTTATATCATTTCTCCTTGGGTCCTAAAAAAGAAGTAACTGTTACAGTTTACATATATTCAATCAGTCCCCAACAAAAGCACATTTCAAGGTTAATTCTTTTTCTTAATGGAGAAGATGCTGTATTTGAAATCTGAGCTATTTGCAATTGATACCTGCTGGGAGAGAGAACATCAGTTTTCTCCAACGGAGTGGCACTGGGGACATCAACATCGTACTCTGGGGCTGAGAGCAGTTGAACAAAACAAAATGGACTCCATATTTTGGTTTCAGGTTTTTTGTGTGTGAGTGTGTACCTTTTTTGATGTTATGTTCTGCTAATTTTTGTCTTTTGTTGTATTTTGTTGAGAGAGAGAGAGAGAGAGAGAGAGAGAGAGAGAGAGAGAGAGAGAG
>CABHPR010125275.1:45386-62312 GCA_902168415.1 Peromyscus melanophrys
TATCTATCTATCTATCTATCTATCTATCTATCTATCTATCTATCTATTTTACATACTGAGGACAGTTTCCCCTTCCTCATCCCTTCCTGTTCCCTCCCCCTACCTCCTTTCTATACTCCCATACTCTCCTCAGAAAAGGTGGGGCCTCCTATGGGAGTCAACAAAGCATGGCATATCAAGTTGAGGCAGGAACAAGCTCCCACCACCTACATTTTGGCTGAGTGAGGCATACCACCACAGGGAATAGGTTTCAAAAAGCCAGCTCATGTGCCATGATCTTGGTGCTGCTTCTAGGGGCCCCACAAACAGATCAACCTGCATAACTGTCACCCACATGCAGAGGGCCTAGGTCGGTCCCATGCAGGCTCCCTAGCTGTCAGTCTAGAGTCCTCAACAAATGGTGCTAGAATAACTGGATGATGTGGATATGTAGAAGAATATAAATAGATCCATATCTATCACCATGCACAAAACTCCAGTCCAAGTGGATCAAAGACCTCAACATAATTCCAGTTACACTGAACCTGATAGAAGAGAAAGTAGGAAGTAGCCTTGAACACATTGGTGTAGGAGACAACTCCCTGAATATAACACCAGTAGCACAGACACTGAGATTGACAATTAATGAATGGGATCTTCTGAAACTGAAAAATGTCTGTAAGGCAAAGGGCATGGTCAATAAGACAAAACAGCAGCCTACAGAATGGGAAAAGATCCAAAATGTGTAAAGAACTCAAGAAACTCAACTTCAATATACCAAATAATTCAATTAAGAAACGGGGTATGGATCTAAATAAAATGACATCTATATACCCGCAGCACTGAGTGTTGCTCTCCCCTCATCAGAGAAGCTACTTCTTGCATTAGAGGTAATTAACACAGAGTCCCACAACTGTACACTGTGCAGAATGTGAGAGACTTTGGAGCATTCAGCTCTAAATGGGTTGTGTCCATCAAATACACTCCTCCAAGGCTTAGGAATTTATGCCAAAAACATTAGGCAGAAAGCTAAAACCCATAAGAAGTGGATGACTGTAAGGAAATTGTCTTCCACACACAATGTTGTGGGGCATACATGGGCTGCAAAGAGGGTGCTGAACGAAATTTAGATAAATAGAGCTTAAGCTTTAACCTGTTTGTGCAAAGAGTGGATACAAATTTTACCAGAGGAAGTTAGTTTAAGCTGTTTGTACAGAGAATAGATACAAAGGACAGCTAAAAGGAAGTTAGGTTGGGTTGTTTGTATGGAGATTAAAAACAAATAGTGAGAAAGGAAGTTAGCTCAAGTTATTTATGCTAAAAAAGAGGAGATGATATCAGGGCATAAACAACTTGTAAATAGGGTGATCTTTAAAATGATTGGTTGGTTCCTTCATCCCCTCCTAGGGTTCTGAGATTTTCTGGTATAAAAGAGGCTTACTGCCTATCATTGACTTGACTCCCTGCTGCGTCTGATTGTCTTCGGGTAAGAGGGAGGCTGGGGAACGGGCGAGCGGCGCACACTTGCCTTTCCTCAGTTCCAGGCCACCTCTTCACAGGTGACCTAAGTTCCCGGTGGGGCAGGTCCCCACACAGTGTAGCAGATATACACAAAGAGATCCTGACAACATCCACAAGACCCACCCAAGTTCTAACCAGACAAAATCCTTGTGCAGAAAATGGGAAGTAGGCACAATTCCCATCACTAATAAAGAAACTATTTGCAATTGATAACTGCTGGGAAAGAGAAAAATCAGTTTTCTTCAATGGAGTGTCACCAGGTATATCAAAACTCCAGGGCACAGGCTCTACTCCCATCAGTAACTGGTCAACACAAAACAGACTACGTGTTTATTTTATGTACTTTTTTTTTATGTTGTTGTTTTCTTTTTATGTCTTATTTTTACCTTTATTTTTTTCATATAATCTATTTTGATCATTTCCCTCCACCAACTCCTTCCAGATCACCCATGCCTTCCTACCCTCATAACTTTATGCATTTTGAAGTATTAGCTTCTGGTACCTCAGAGTGTGATCTTTTTGGAAGGCAGATCAATATACCAGAAGTTTGTAAGATCCAGATATATTGAAGTTCACCTTTTTGGGCATCCTTATAGAAAGGAGAAGTTTGTGATAGACATGGATACAGCATCAATGCCATTATGCTGCCATACATAAAAGAACTACCAAGAATTAGGAGTGATGCCCAAGACAGATGGCTCTCTGGTAACCTCAGAGGTAGCAAGATCCTTACAAAACATTGATGCATCAATTTCCAGAACTGTAAGACAATAGTTTTATTTTTTATACCACATTGTTTGTAATAAACTGTTTTAACAACCCTAGCAGATGAATCCACCTGTGATGTGTAACTACATAGTAATCTTAAAGATTTTAACATGTTTTTATGTAATTATGTTGGTACACAATCACGGCTGTCTGCATTTGGAAAGACTATTGCATGAGGTATTATCAGGTATATCTAATGCTTGAATCAAGTGGCAGATTAGCAGCATAAATCTCCTTCCCAACCTGGTTGCCCAAAGCCAACTCACCTCCCTTGATTACTCCCATGGTGCTTTATAAGCAGGGGCTCTTTCCTAGTCACTTCCATATAAAACATTTGGCCATGGTTTGTGCTCCTCTGAGTACTTGTTATACAACTCTGGTTGTTTTGGGGAGGATAACATGAGAATGTTTTCAAACAGCAGAAGCAAAACCTTTCACGTAGCAGTTTGTCTTTAAAAGGTCCTCAAATCCATTGTGATGATGAGATGAAATTCTAACAGGAAGATGTTAATAATTCTAAATCACAGAACTTATTTTTTATTTTCTTATCATAGAAGATGAGCAAATATGTTCAACATAAAAAAAAAAGACAATACAGAAAGAGAGGTGGGGAAGCAGGATAAAACACTCTAATGATGCTTGAAAAAGACAAAAAACAATCATCATTTTATACTTACTAAAGGTTACATATGGTACATATAAGTGTGTGTGTGTGTGTGTGTGTGTGTGTGTGTGTATGTGTGTATTTTAAATGAAAATACATAGCTTGACATGCTAGCACTACACTCAAGAGCCTAGACTTGCTAACAAAACCTCTAGTACCAGGCACACACAACTCCCCCTTTACAGTTGTTATTCAGAGTAGCCCCAGAAAGCCCCCAAATAATACAGCCAATTATTCTTGACCTTTGTTGCCTCCCAGAGGTTGAATGTAAGTCCCTACTGCTGAAAATACCAGACACTGGACATGCAGGACTTGAGCTGTAACTGACTTGAAAACCTCTTCTCTAAGGACAAGCTTTCACAGAATTAGAAGGTACTGTAGGGCTACTAAGGAGAAAGACAGTCAATAATCCTAGCTAGCTGCGATGCCCGTGAACCACAACAATGACAAGCATGACAAGGGAGCCCTACAGGTACAGTGTTGGCATTTATATCTTGGCAATAACCAACAGCTGCATAATTTAACTTGAGGCCTAATTAACAGGAAACATATCCAACTACACAGGGCAAATGAGACCATGAATCCCAGAGAGAATCTATAACCACAACTTAATTCCTAACTGCCTTCTAAGTACTTATCCTTACACCCACAGATAAGTACAACCCTCACCCCTCATAAGAGAATCTTCTCTTTGAAGCAGATAGAGAACATTAGAAAGGAGAAGGAGAAGAAGAAGGAGAAGAAGGAGGAGGAGGAGGAGGAGGAGGAGGAGGAGGAGGAGGAGGAGGAGGAGGAGGAGGAGGAGAAGAAAACAAACCACAACTGGTCAAAATGCAGAGAACGTGTGATAATAGGGTGCCTGTAACAGGAATCTTAAATGGTCTTATTAATAACATCAAACCTGAGCCAGGTATTGGGGTGAACTGGAAGATCAGAGAACCAGAACAAGCCACAGTTAACCTCACCTGGCCAACTTCTCAGCTGGTCTTGTTTCCTCAGGCTGGAAGCTCCTGTGTCCTCATATCTGAATGGGTCTAAGCTGAACTGTGCTGCTAGAAGCCTGAAAGCTTAACCAGCCAAATGCTTCTAGTTTCTGGTCCTCACGCCTTATATACCTTTCTGCTTTCTACCACCACTCCCTGGGATTGAAGGCTTGCTTTCTGGGATTAAAGGCGTGAGTCACCATGCTTGGCTGTATCCTTGAACACATGGATTTCTGCCTCTGGAATGCTAGGATTAAAGGCGTGTGCTACCACTGTTTTCTAGCCTCTGTATCTAGTGGCTGTCTGTTCTCTGACCCCAGATAAATTTATTAGGGTGCATAATATTTTGGGGAATACAATACCACCACAGGTGCCCAGACATCATGAATACATCTATAACATAACTTTTGCACTTAAGGCACAGACACTATCATGGAATAGGAAAAGAATTATTGTAAGAGACAGTGCAACAGGATGTTTGTTGTGAGATAACGTCTCATGGAAATGATAGGGAAGCTACACACCACACATGATACCTCAGCAGCATGTATGACACCAATAGATGTGCTGGTGTGGGTGGAGAAAATGTCATAAAGCCACACTCCTAGGCCAATAATGACAGACAACTAAGAACTGTCATTCTCAGGAATGAGCCCCCTAATTAGTAATCCAATTCCAAATGTCAAGTTGGAAATCATAAACATACATTTTGAATGCTCATGGGTTTAAAAATTGTGAAACAGTAAAAATTATCATTTCTTACATTGTTACCAACCTTCACTTTGAAATATATATTTCAAAGACCTTAAAATATTTTCTAAGAGAAAAATAGGGAAGAAGAAAATTTTGAACTGTTAGTTCATACTATGCCAGGCTTAATGGAAAAAACTTAATTTTCTTATGAATAAAATGCTGCATTGCTCTAGAAAAAAAGGAGAGAAAACAGCAGCATCCATTAAAATAGTGTATATTTTCTTAATCACTGTCCTTTTTTCTTTGACCTAATTTTAGTTCTTTCTTAAGTAACAGGGAAATCCATCCTACACAGCGGCTAGGTGTTCAATAAGCATTTTACTGAGTAGTAGCTGTGTCAGAAAAGCTCTGTAATGTGTTAACAAATTGTGGAAGCACATTGTAAGGGGTAGAGAAGGAGATGATAAAATTCTTTGAAGATAGGAAAAGTAAGTTACCTAAAAACACATGAGGGTAGTTTTGAACAGTAATGTTTTGTGTAGGTTGTGAAAAGCATTGAGGATTCATTGTGGTCATAAATTGTAGCAGAATATGGGCTCTCTTGTCCTGTTGATAGTTATCTAGAATTACAGATATTATATTAGCCAGACTTTTCATTGCCATGGGAACACACCTGACATAAATAAGCCAAGGAAGAAAGGATTTATTTGGATACATGTATTTAGGGGTGGTGTTGAATTGTCATCCAGCTGCACTGTTTCTGTGTCATGGTGAAGCAGAACATCGTGGTGGTAGGGCATAAGGTGTAGAGTAGCTTTTCATGACAGCTGAAAAGTAGAGAATGACAATACTAATAAACATTTTCATTATGTACTCTAGCCAGGCCCCTAGCCCATGAGATAGTATGCCCATATTGAGAATAGATCTTTCCAGTTCTGTTCAATATCTCTGAACATGCCCATATAAACACATCTAAAGTTTGCCTTCATTATCTATCTTCTAGGTATCTTTCAATTCTATTAAATTGGCAGTCAAGATTTCCTACCACAAGTCCGCCTTTAAACTTGACACTCAAATATACCTCCTACACCATGCCATTCCTGGTCCCTAAATGGCTCATGTCTATCTCATAGTGCAAAAATGCGTTCTCTAAAAGTATTCCATCTTAACAACTCAACAGTTCAAAGCCCAGGTTCTGGAATCTCCTCATAGTCTTTAAAAAATTCTTCAATGTGAGTCCCTATTATAACAAAACAATCAAAAACAAAACCGTGCGTTCTTCAACATGCAACAGGGTGAACATCAAATTTCTGTTGGATAAGGAGGAGTTGGCATATGAAAAGGAAGGATGGGAACAGAGCAAGCTCAAACCTATCATGCTAAAATTTTAAATCTTGTAGTTTCATAACCAATATCTATGTCCTGAAACTAAAATGTGGGAGGTATATGTCAATAGGGTGTTATCATATAGTTATTTGGGAAACCAAGAGTGATGTTAATAGTTTGTATTCTTTTAGGTGCCTCTAAGACCTTCCTAACAAATAATTCATAGGGAGGCAACCCATGTCTGGCATTGAGATTTTTATTTAGTAGCATGCATCTCTAGAAACAGCATCATTTGCTGTGGAGGGATACTTCTACTCAAACACCTTCTAAAATATTCTTTTTTAAAAGGGAAAAGTTTAATAATATATTTAAACAAAAGTTGCAATAATCACTTAATATTCTTGCTATAGAATATAGAATAACACAATGTGATCTGCCCAGTCTGAATTACTGAGTAAACAAATACATTTATTAGTATATCATGAAAATATGGTCCTGGAATATAATTTTACTCTATTTGCCAGGTCTCCGAGGTCCTCTCTCTCATTAGTTATAACCTCAAGCCTATAGGAAAGGTAATAACAGAGCTGGGACCAGAGGCAGGTTGCCTGTGTATACACTGCATGTACAGTGGTGACTAGGTAAACACATCTCTTCTAAGGGAGCCCCTGAAATGCTGGTCAGTATTCAGCATAATGTCTCAGAGAGTAGTGTTTTCATTGGAAATATTCTAATTTTTAGGGTTTACTGAAAATACATTAAAGACATTTTCCTTGAAGGTGTCTCCTTTTCTTTCTCTCCTCCTTCTTCTTTACCACACTGTACACAAGTCTGTGGGTGTGTAAGATATACAAAACTAAGAGAAAAGTAAAAGCCCAGAGGCAAAAGGTAGAGGGGATAATTTAAAGTTAAGAAAAACTAGCTAGCAACAAGCCAAGCTAAGGCCGGGCATTCATAAGAAATAATAAGCCTCCATGTGTGATTTATTTGGGAGCTAGGTGGCAGGCCCCTCAAAACAGCAAAAACAAACAACAAAAATGTAGTAATAAAATTACTTCTTTTTTATTTTTATTTATTTATTTATTTATTTATTTATTTATTTATTTTTATTTTACAATATCATTCAGTTCTACATATCAGCCACGGATTCCCTTGTTCTCCCTGCTCCCGCCACCCTCCCCTTCCCCCCAGCTCACCCCCCATTCCCACCTCCTCCAGGGCAAAGCCTCCCCTGAGGACTGAGATCAACCTGGTAGACTCAATCCAGGCAGGGCCAGTCCCCTCCTCCCAGGCTGAGCCAAGCGACCCTGCATAAGTCCCAGGTTTCAAACAGCCAACTCATGCAATGAGCACAGGACCCAGTCCCACTGCCTGGATGCCTCCCAAACAGATCAAGCCAATCAACTGTCTCACCCATTCAGAGGGCCTGATCCAGTTGGGGGCCCCTCAGCCATTGGTTCATGGTTCACCTATTTCCATTCATTTGGCTATTTGTCCCTGTGCTTTATCCAAACTTGGTCTCAACAATTCTCGCTCATATAGACCCTCCTCTTTCTCACTAATTGGACTCCTGGAGCTCCGCCCGGGGCCTAGCCGTGGATCTCTGCTTCCAGATCCCTCAGTCATTGGATGGGGTTTCTAGCACGACAATTAGGGTGTTTGGCCATCCCATCACCAGAGTGGGTCAATTTGGGCTGTCTCTCAACCATTGCCAGCAGTCTATTGAGGGAGTATCTTTGTGGATTTCTGTGGGCCTCTCTAGTACTTTGCTTCTTCCTATTCTCATGTGGTCTTCATTTATCATGGTCTCCTATTCCTTGTTCTCCCTCTCTGTTGTTGATCCATCTGGGGTCTCCCGCTCCCCCAAGCTCTCTTTCCCTCGACCCTCGCCCTTCATTTCCCCCACTTATGACCAGGCTGTTCATGAAGATCTCACCCATTTCTCCATCATTGGGCGATCCCCATGTCTTTCTTGGGGTCCTGTTTTCCAGGTAGCCTCCCTGGTGATGTGAGTAGCAGTCCAGTCATCCTTGCTCCACATCTAGTATTCTCCTATGAGTGGGTACATACCATGTTTGTCTTTCTGAGTCTGGGTTACCTCACTCAGGATGATTTTTTCTAGATCCCTCCATTTGCCTGCAAACCTCATGATGTCATTGTTTTTCTCTACTGAGTAGTATTCAATTGTGTATATGTAAGCTTGTACAGCCACTTTGGAAAAATTACTTCTAATGATAGTCTGCTATACTTTTAGATCAGGGCCTTATTCAACCATCATCAGAGACGCCTCCTCCTGCAATAGATGAAAAAGATAAAGACTCACAGCCACACATGAGGCAGAGAGTGAGAGACCTTGGAACATTCAACTCTAAATGGGATTTCTCTATCAAATCCCCCCCCCCCCCAGAGCTCAGGGAACCCCACAGAAGAAGAGGTGGAAAGAATGTAAGAGCCAGAGAAGATGAAAGACACCAAGGAAACAAGACCCTCAAAATCAACATAAGAAAAGCTGATATGAACTCTCAGAGAATGAAGCAGTATGCGCAGGATCCTGCACAGGTCTGCACCACGTCCTCTGCACTTACATTATAGCTTCCATTAATTTTTATGGGATTCCTGAGTACGGTGAGGAGTCTGTTTCTGGCTCTTATACCCTCATTTGTGCTCTTTCCTTCTGTTGGTCTGTCTTGTCCGACTTTGATGTGATAGCTTTTATCTTATGATATTCTATTTTGTTACATATTTATGAATGAATGAAGAGTGAGTGAGTGAATGAATGAATAAATGCAAACCTAGCCTCTAGGGTAAAAGTTAGCATCTGAACTGAATTTATACCTACTGGGAGAGTAAAAAATCAGTTTCTCCAATGGAATCATAGTGGGAATATCAACCACTCCAGGGCAGATCTCATGTTCAGGAATAGTTGACCAACACATATTGGGGTAAAATATTCTTGATGAAATTACAAACTAATGGGATTTCATAAAGTTTATTCCTACATTCTTAGTTTTAGTTAACCCACACTCTACCTTTTTTTTTTATTCAATTACTATCCTGTTTCCTCTCCCTCTTACACCTTTAGCTCCCAGTTCCTACTACCTGTCCTACTTTCTTTCCTGTAACATATCTTCTCCTGTCCCCCCTTTTTTGTTTGTTTGTTTGGATTACAAGATCATGGGTTCCCAAGTAGCTTTTTCTACTGGCCCCTATTTATTAAATCCCCTAGATTTAATTCATTCAAAATGAATTAAAATGTTTATACTGTTAACGTGCAGTGGGTACACTTGCCAGTTCCAGACAGATCCTCAAGGAATCTTTTCTTTAGTATCAGTTTGAAATCTTGTATTTCTATGCAATGTTTTTTCTGTCTTTACTAGTCAAACTTCTTTTAGCTCCAATAATATGCATGCTTCTTTTCTGAACACACTTCAAAATTGTGAAACATTCCTGTTCTTTTTAATCTGTAAATCTTATCATCAATATAATGAAAAGCACCCATGTCACAAGGTGCATATGAGCTGCCTTTATTTTTCCCTGGCTGGATAATTGTTCATTTATTCTTACAGTCCCCTCATGCAGTCTCAGAACAGGCTAAAATATAAACAAGTTTTTACCCAGTGGAATGTTATGGAATCTAATCCAGAGTCATATAAGAAAAGGCATTTTCACTAGTCGTCTTCAAGATTTTCTAAGCCTTCCCACCAGATTTATTAAATAAATACAATAAACTTCTTTTAGTTTCACTAATTCATCTATCTCCCTACAATTTTAGATAAACCTTATGAGAATCTTTAAAATGACCAAAATATTAACAGTTGATTTACAGTTGTTTATGTTCAGATAAATAATTATATATAAAATAAAAATGTAACTACTTAGTTGAACCAATTCTTGGGAAGGATTGTTCCAATTAGATTTTTGCATAGTTTACAAAATAAAAATAAGACTTATTTTTCCCCCACCCCTTTTTGAGGCAGAGTCAGACTGGCCTTGAACTCACAGTCATCCCCTGTCTCTGTTTCCTAAGTGCTGGTATTAAAGCTATGCACCCACATACCGTGACTCTCTTGTCTTTGTAAAGTAATTCTTACATGGGCTGGTGAGAAGACTCCGTGGTAAGGGCACTTAACACCAAACATGACGACCTGAGTTTGGTCCCCAGATCTCACACTGGAAGGAGAGAATTCGTTTGGGAGTGCTGTCCTTTGACCTCCATATGCATGCTGTAGCGTGAACTTATGTGAAAACATACACACACAAATGAGTGTAAAAATGTAAAAAATACTTTTAACACAAAACCCTTAAAATTGATCTATGTATAAAATATTAGCTGCGGAATAACTGAGCATTATATATTATAAAATAAATTATACATCATGAGTCACTTATATAAGATATTTTTCTCTAGTATCTAATTTCTGTTCGTTGTTGTCTCTCTCTTAGCTCTCTTCCCTTGTGGTTTACATGCAGATTTCCCTATTACAAATGTGAGTCTTCCTTAATTTTCTACAGGGTGAAAGTGCTTTCTTGTAAAGCCAGTTCACAATTCGGAAAGTCTTTCAAAGGAAATGTGGTTTGATAAGCAGAGTGAAAATTCTGAGACAGAGATTTCCCCCGAAGAGTGAAACTTTTGAAACTAGACATTTCTTTAGCTTATCATCATGTGTCTTTGAGGAGGAATGGTTATGCTCTTCGTCTTTGAGCCTCTTCTACATTGATTTTTGGAAGTAGTTGAACGGTCTAGCATTTAATTCTTACAAATTTTCCAAAGTACAAGCTGTGCACAGCTGGTGTACAATGATTACATTTTAGCTCCTTAATGTTGTCTCATTTTGAAAAACTGTTTTGTTGCTAAAAAAATAATAATGACTCATTTCCTAAATTATACTTAGCTATTTCAATAGCAATGAAGGAAATCTGCTGAAGGTCATCTTTCTATTCCTCACCATAGATCCCATGTATCCTGTAGAGCTTTCTTCCTCAATTTGATCGCACTGCATTTTACAGATGCTCTTACAGCACTATTCTTCACTTATGACAAAGATCCGCTGTTTTACAGAAATATGGTCAAGTGCCTGAACATTTACTTTGGCCCATATGTGTACAATTGTTGTGAAACCTGCTCACAGTATGGAACTCTGCTGAGTCACTTTAGTTCATAGTGATGTTGGGAGGTAGATGAATTTACACTCAGCAATAACTCATAGGAAGTATTCCAACAGAGCTTAGACAACTCCAGTCTTCTCTTTCTCTCTTGGTGCCACTACTGTTTCTCTCTCACACTCCATGTCCATTTCTCCTTTCTCCATCCTCTCTTTGCAAGTGGATGTGCTATGTACTCCTGTTGAGGCACACTTACCACTAGGTCCAAAAGCAAGAGCCCAAGTGACCATTGAATGAATCCCTTTAAACTGTGTGCAAAGATTAGCATTTCTTCTTGAGTTGATTATATCAGATATTTTTGAAACAATGGTGGAAAAGTGACTAACATATACAAAGATATTCTATAGCTTTATTTGAAATAGCACCAATATGGAGTTAATGTGCATTCACTATGTGCAATATTTCTATTAATAAATTATGTCTATGAATTCCTGTCTATATCTGCTTTCTAAATTGTTTTGTAATTAGAATTTGTTTCCTTTACCATTCTGCCTTCTCCTTTTCCTATTATAAATAAAATGCTGGCGCCCAACGTTAGTGGTACGAATTCTTGAAAAGGCCCGAGCTACACTCGGCCGATTGTGGTGGTGCACGCCAGTACAATTTACTAAAGGAGACAGAGGCAGGAGGATCCCGAGTTTGAGGCCAGCCTAGGAGGCTTGCTAAGGAGAAGTTTCTGCCCGGGACCTGGCCATAAACAGTGGCGGTGGGACCATGCAGGCAGTGGCTGCTGCTCCACGTTGCTGGCTACTTCTCATCGTGTTGGTGACTGTGGTGATGCTGCTACCTGGGACAAAGAGTTTACCGCTACTTGTTCGGAGAAGAATTGCCAAGACCATCGTGTTACAAGAAAGCATCGGCAAAGGTCAGTTTGAAAAAGGTTGGCAAGACAAATGGTGGGGAGAAATTACTGTGAAGATATTCTCTTCTAGGGAAGAACATTCGTGGTTCCAAGAGACAGACATTTATCAGACTGTGATTACTCCAAACCACAGAGGAGGCACAAAAAAAAAAAAAAGAAAAAAAGAAAAGAAAAGAAAGAAAGAAAAGAGTCTGCAGTGAACCATGACCACGCCTAACGCCTAACAGGGACTTTGAAATCTCCAAAAAGGTGACAGAATCCCACAATGATGATTCCACAAGGACTATGGTAAAGCTATTAAGCTGATTAACACCAAGGAAAGATCAACTTTGGACTACAAACTGTTTAGGACAATTTCGAGATGACTAGCTGAGATGATCCAGCCTGACAGACTACTCGAGCAAGGACTTGAAACAAGCCCTGCACTTTCTCAATATGCAGAGACTGAACAAATGATATAAGACTTGACAATTAACCCCAAAATTTTCTTTTCAAGATTCCCTAAAGATATCTTCACCCCTAGAAAGAAAAAAGAAAAAGAGAAAATAGATATGAGATAGATCATCAAATCTACTCTGAGAAAAAAGATAAAGAAAAATAGGATAAATAGGTAGATCACTGAATCTACACTGGAGAAAAAGGGGAAGATATAAAAATGACAAAAGGTGGACTACTGAATGTATTATGAAAAGAAAAAAAGAGAGAATATGGATATGATAAGGTAAAAAGGGAGATTATGGAATCTACTTTTAAAAAGGAACTACTTGTTTTAAATAAGATAAGTAATGAAAATTTTTTGGTCTGAGTTTATCAGATGTTACTGGACTGGACATCATTAATATAATGGACTAGACATCGTTAATGTAATCTTGACTATATGTATTGTATATACTTATTGGATAGTTTTTCTTGTATTAGTTATAAGCTTTTTTAATTTTAGACAAAAAGGGGGGAAATGTGGTGGTATTGTGTTCCCCAAAATATTGTGTACCTTAATAAACTTATCTGGGGTCAGAGACGGAACAGCCACAATATTAAACAGAGGTTAGGCAGTGGTAGCACACGCCTTTAATCCTAGCACTCCAGAGACAGAAATCCCTCTGGATCTCTGTGAGTTCAAGGCCACATTAGAAACAGCCAAGCTTGGTGACACAGCCTTTAATCCCAGAAAGCCAACCTTTAATCCCAGGGAGTGGTGGTAGGAAGCAGAAAGATATATAAGGTGTGAGGACCAGAAACTAGAAGCATTTGGCCTGGAGAAGCATTTGGCCTGGTTAAGCATTCAGGCTTTCAAGCAGCAGTTCAGCTGAGACCCATTCTGGATGAGGACTCAGAGGCCTCCAGTCTGAGGAAACAAGATTAGGTGAGAAGTTGGCCAGGTGAGGTTAGCTGTGGTTTGTTCTGTCTCTCTGACCTTCCAGTGTTCACCCCAATACCTGGCTCAGGTTTGATTTTATTAATAAGACTCTCTAAGATTCTTGCTACATATCTTCATAATTATTTGCTTACTGAATGAACCAGTGATCAATACAGTTTTGTTTTATTCCTACATTTGTGACTTCATGTTACTGTAAAGCTGTTCTTAGAAGTAGCTGTCTTAAGAAAGTTCTCTCTCTCTTTCTCTCTCTCTCTCTCTCTCTCTCTCTCTCTCTCTCTATATATATATATATATATATATATATATGTACATAGATAACAAAAAATTGCAGTGGTAAATACAATCTATTACTGTTCTGTAAGTGACTTATTCAGGACACCTAGATTCTTTTCAAGCTCTACGTTTTGAGCCTGTAGTTCATAATCAGTTCTCACCTTTATCTTAAGTATGACTGCACTCTTGACATCTGTCTGATGAAAAATTATATCAAATCAAAATAAGAAAGAACCAATGAACATGTTATGAATGGGTAATCCAAGTTAGGAAAAACTTAATTTCTTGGAACTACCATTTTCTTATTTTTAAAAACCTTAGTAATTCCACACAAAATCAGCATTTTTTGAATAACTTGTGATTTAATAGCCAACAAAAAGTAAAGAGGTTTGGAATTTTGAAAAAAGTTGTAATATCTATCTTACCTTATTAGATAAAACTATTATAAGCAATGATTTTTACTTTTCTATAAGAAATGATATTTGAATATACATATATACTTTTAAAAAGGCAATTTAAAATTGTCACTTGAAAATATTTTCCAAAATAATGTGCAGGTGAAACACTATGTGTTCCTATTCATAAACTTACACATGTTTATCAGTTTTAGTAAAACCTAGTCTTGGTGGCACAGATTCAACAAAGTCAGAAGATACATTGACATGCAAGAATCAGTAGCCTTGCTACACACCAATGACATGCATATTGATCAAGAAATTAGGGAAACAGTTAATTTACATATATATTATAATATATAAAATATATAAATTATACATATTACTGATGAGCCATTTAAAGTTTAACCCATGTGTATATTGCAGAATGTTTAAATGACACTAAGTATCTCTACCACATATTTTAAATAATCACTCCCCTTTGAAATAATTTTTATAAATGCCTTATATTTCATGGATATAGTGATTATTTAGCAAGATGTTGCTGTATTTTATCAAACGTTCACATATTGTCAATAAATTTCATATTTTCTTAGGAGAAATAATAACTGAAAAGGACTTTTTTGCTTGGTCCAAAGATGTTAATAAACTTGCTCATCAAATTGATTTTGTTTCACTAGTTCTATGGGTAAAAGTTAAATGACAGAAATATTTTTAGAAATGCATCTTGTTGTTTTAGATGTAACATTATATTGGATAAAACAGTGACACACCATATAATTAAAGACACTACCTACATTAAGATGTCCTCACAAGGCTGTTTTATTCAGTACTGCTGGTTTTCACTATGGTCTCCACATTTTTAAAAATTGTGTGTGTGTATGTGTGTGTGTGTGTAAGTGAGTACAGTGCAGTATGTATACACAAAGAGCAAAGAAGAATGAAGGGTATCTTGCTCTATCCTCTCCTTATTCTCTTGATACAAAAAATGGGGCATTTAGATCATACTTTATTCCCAAAGCTCAGGGACCATTGCGGAATACAGGGTGGAAGACAATAAGAATCAGAGGTTGGGGAAGACAGAAGTGAAACTGTCTTCTGGATTTCACTGGACACTGCACACATGAACTCATAGCAGCTGTGGTTGCCTGAACAAAATCAAGCAGTCAATATGCCAGCATAGAGATGGGGTGAGCTTAGGAGCTCCTACCCTAATAGATGACCTATGGACACTTAATGGTTTCTAGAAGAGGGACAGTCAGACAGTCAGTTTTTTTTTTTTAAGAGTGTGACTCCTGGCAGTTTAACACCCCAGTGGAAGGCCTCATACCCAGTAGAATACTGAAAGCTACAATTAAAACCAATGGAAGAGAAACAGAGACAGAAACAGCGAATGAGATTGAAGAGGAATGAGATAGGGTGAATTTGGGAAGAGTTACAGGTAGGATTTGAGATTGAATGTGGTCAAAATACACTGTATGAAATTCTCAAATAATTAAAATATTTTAAAAAAATCTCAGTATTAATTGCATTAAGTATTATGTAATGCTTATAAAATATAAGAATGTAAGTAGTAGACTGAAGTTGGAATATAGATTTAAAGTAGCTTTAAAACATTATTAGTAAGTCTACTTAAGATATAGGAACAACCATAATAAAATAATGTTAGACTAGATGATGTGATTATTATAAAAAGAAAGAAACAGATTTAAGCAGTTTGTGTAAACTGATGGCAGAAATTGTATACAGAATAAAGAATATAAGTAGAAAATAGTAAAGTTTTTTGTTGTTTTTTATCAAATCAGCAGGCTGCTTTATAAAAATAGTATTACAAAGACTCCCAAACAAGCCTATTTTGTAAGTTCTTGCTCAATAACTTCTTATTCTTTAACTGGTGTTACATGTTAGTTAGTAAGCAAGAGTAGTATCACAAAAGTCTTTGTCATATCCACGTCCATGGAAAATTTTAGAAAGTTACTCAACTCTTAAAGTATAGAAGTAAATACATAGAATCCCATGGATATCCTTGCTCAATTGCAGCATACTTGTGTTTTGTCTCCAGTCTCCTAAGAGCTAGGATTACAGATGTGTATCATGATATCAGGTTTTAAATTTTTAAATTAAAAAACTGCATTAGCTGTATTGTTAAACATTAAATTTAAATACATACTTAAGTATTCTGAGTTAATAATAAAGAATTGTCTTATATCTTTACCCTGATTATTAAAAGAAATTAGTTGTATTTTGTTATCTGGACATATCAAGAGGGCAGAGAGAATTGGAGTTACTGGTATGTAGTTGGCATTTGGAGCCATGCCAACAACAGGATGTTTCAGAGGAAAAAATGTTCAGAAGGACAAAAAAGAGAAGATCTAGCCGGGCGGTGGTGGCGCACACCTTTAATCTCAGCACTTAGGAGGCAGAGGCAGGCGGATCTCTGTGAGTTCGAGGCCAGCCTGGGCTACGGAGTGAGCTCCAGGAAAGGCGCAAAGCTACACAGAGAAACCCTGTCTCGAAAAAAAAAAAAAAAAAGAAGATCTAAGAGAGAACCTTGGGGATAATAACACAAAAGAAGTTAGAAGAAAGAGTGAAGGTGACCATCCCCATAACAGAACTATTGGAAACACATACCAATATACCAATACCCCAATAACAGAAATATAGTAACTTCTGAGAAATAGAGTTTCTCCACATTTCGGGGGAGACTGATAACATAGGATAAGAGCCACACAAGCAGCTTACTTTTTCTGCAGCTGAGAAAAGTGTTTATTACTTGAGATCTTGTGACTAACTTAATAATATTACTACTTACTCCGGGCTTACCATAAGCCAAGGACTTCTGTAATCTACACACATCACTAAATTCACTGTCATCATAATTCTATGGAGTAAATAATCACTTTTTATTTTATTATCAGCAT
>CABHPR010125276.1:0-19399 GCA_902168415.1 Peromyscus melanophrys
AGGCCTGAAACTATCCCAAAAAGAAATAGTTTCATGAATGTTGATGTTAATTCAAGAAAAAAACAAATGTCACTCTTTGAAACAGGGGCCCAAATGTTTTCCCACAGAGCTTGGGTCTGTGTTCAGCATGGTTCAGGAGGTTCATTCTGACTGTGGAATGTAATTAAAAACGTGCTGCTCATATACAGACATGTATACAACACACGCACACACACATCCTAAAATATACATACACACACGCACACATATCCCAACACACACATATACACATGTATATACACCTCAACACACACACATATATACACATACTTGTACACATAGACACATTCCAACATATATATATATACACACATCTATACACCTCAGCACACAAACACACAGACACACATGTGCATAGACTCACTTATATGCACACAGACACACATGTGCATTGACACACTTATATGCGCGCGCACACACACACACACACACACACACACACACAGCATATCTTTCTATAAACAACCAGTCCCCTGAACAGCCATGCATTGGCACCGTCCAGGACTGCAGGCAGGTTGGGAGAACGGGCGCCTGGCGCAGCTGGCCGGCCTTCTGCCTGTTGTCCCCACACCCCTATTAGGGCAGCTCTGGATGGCCTATAATTGGTTCCAGCGATCCTCAGCCGCCCTGAGAACTGCCGTTCCAACTTGAGCAACATCGTGATCAATCGGAGCTGACGACAGCTGAAGCAGTATTGACTTCCCATTCCTAAACAGGGGGATCATTAGTCAGGGAAAGCATCTTTTAATTACTCCCAGGAAGCAAAAAAAAAAAAAAAAAGAAAGAAAGAAAAAAATCTTTTTGGATGGATTCTGCAACAGCTGCCATTTTTTCCCAGTACATTCGATACTAAATTTATTGTCACAGGAGGGGAGAGGATGCCCTCCACCCCTCTGTAATGGGGGTTTGATTTGGAGGAAGAATCATGTTAGAGTGGAGATCGATGTGGCAACAATTAACTACATCTGGGCTGGAATCAGAACACCCCCCTCCCGCATTGCTACTGATACCGTTTAAGCACACACTTAAAATGTCGATTGTAAATGGGGGTGTCCAGGTGGTCGGAGAGGCAGCAGCAGGGGACGGTTATCTGGAATTGGGGATAGGAATGGGTGTGCTTTATGATCCTCGGTGTGTGTGTGTGTGTGTGTGTGTGTGTGTGTGTGTGTGTGTGTGTGTGTCAGTCATGCTGTGTAGTAGACAGTTGGAGCAGCTGAGTCTGGAGCCACCAGGTGCTCAGGGCTCTGGGTTCCAATGTGAAGAGACTAATTAACTGTCACTGGAGGGAGTGCCAAGATCATTGGTGACCCTTTGAAACGAAAAGAAAATAGCCTTTAGGGTGAAGGCACTGAGTCAGATGACTGCTCATGCCACGCACAACACACAACAGGGTCACCTGACTGACACTCAGGTGTCAGGTGTTCTGGCGGCCGCTGCTCCAGCAAACCCCTGGGACTCCAGCAAACCCCTGGGACTCCTGTCCTCATGGCTGTGTGTTGCACCACTCTGACCTGTCCCCTTCATTGTCATGCCCTCCCATGTGGACGCTGCTTATGTAGGCTTAGGTCCTCCCAGAACAAGGCAGAGACCTCTAGGCCGAAGCCAGGGGACTTGGTGGTGTAGCTGTCCCCACTCGACTGGCTTCCTGTCTTTGTCCCCACTCGACTGGCTTCCTGTCTTTGCCTCCCTAATGGCATCTGACCTGGGAGGGTCAGCGGGGACCACGCTATTTACATTTCGGTGCAGGTAGCCTATTTATGCGATGCTTGGCACCTGCTGGCCTGGGCTGGGAAATCAAAGGAAGTTGGAATGCCAAACTGTGTTTTCAGTTCCAGGAACAGCTCAGGAGAGAAACTCGGAGCAGAGCTGAAATCACCCATTACCCCTTTGATGCCACTGGAAAGGGAACATTGGCGGGTTTAATGCGCATTCTCTTCCTGTTTCGAGCATCCTCCCCACCCGCCTTTCATTATTTGTAACTTCATCTCCCTGCCTAAACTCCCTTCTTGTCTTTGGCCATCGATAGGAAGATCAGGGCCCACATCAGAACCCTGTGTGGGAGAAGACTGGCCACACACTTCCAGACCCAACCAGTGTGCCCAGCGAGAGGAGTGCCACTTCCTTTGATTCCACAGGGACACTTTCATCTTATTTATGCACACGGAGATATTGATAAAGGGGAAATGTATCCAAACTGAAAATAATTGGATCCCCGCAGCTGACTCGGAGATATTAAAAGCAGACCCACTTGGCCAAGTCTTTGTCTTGTTAGGTTTGATCATAAGATCACAATATAGTAATCTCAGGCTCAAATTTCTGGCATAAAGATGCGCTGTTCTAAATGTGGCCTCAGGGACATGGCTGCCCAAGCGGCCCCAGGATTGTCTCCTCTGATTATTTTTCGACAGTTCTTGGCCTGCTGGGGTCAGTGTTTTGTGTCTTTTGAGTGTTCTCTATGCTGGACACCTTTCTCTATTCTCTTTCTTAAAAAAAAAAAAAAAAAAAAATGGGGAGGGGGAGAAGTAGGAGACAGAAAAAAGGCCTTTGCTGGGCTGACCAGAGTCCATCTGCAGTTGGGTGGCATCTGCTCCCCACATGTCACTTCCCTCATTAACAAGCAATTGAATTAATTAAATGCTACTCAGAACACGCATAACAAGCTACCGGCAGTGTCCAAATTAGCACTGATAATCAAGGATGATTCCCTTTATTATCTTGCTAAGTGGTGTGCACACTCTGAGCTCCCTGTCTGCCCTCATCTATTTACATACCCCCAGCTTCTGCCTTTGCACGAGGAGGTTATCTTACCTAGTTAATTTGCCACGATCACCAAGCATGGCGGATTGATGCCTGCCCGGCCACCACTGCCACAGCGCTCGTGTGGGGGAGCCCCCTTCCCGGCTGCCCTCCCCCAGCCCCAGCCTTTGTAGCTCAAGCTCCCTGATAAATTAAAGGCCACCCCTGTGGTCTCTCAAGTGAGTAATAGAGGCAGAAATTTCATTTTGCAACTGGCTGATTTAATGATCCGAAGGGTAATTAATGGCCTGATTATCTTAATGTTAAATATGTCCGGCAGCAATTACTGTGACCTCCCGCTTGTCAAGGTCCGGGCTGTGCTCTTCTTTCAATTAAGTTCTCTGGGGCTTAATGGCATGAATAAACTCCTCTGATTCTATCATCCTGGACGCAGAGGGTTCAGGGAGCTGGGGGCTCATTCGGAGTTTTAATCAGCCTGTCTTCTTCTCTGGCAACCAGAGTTAACAGTTATAACAAGGGCAGCTTAACTTTTCTTCTTTGCCCACGCAGACCCCCTCGCACGCATGCACACACGCGCAGCTTTTATCTTGGTTATTTTGCCGTGTTTATTCCAGCGCTCTGAGGGAGAAAGCTGTTTGTGGAGGAAGCCGCTGTGCTTCCGAGGCCTGTCTCTTCCAATATAAATTACCATGTGAACGCTGTGGTTTTTCTGTTTGACAGCCTTAATTAATTGGCAGGAGCCCCCCGAAAATGACAGTGCCACTAATTGCAACTCAAAGTGAATTTCTGTCACCATCACATGCCTGTCGGCAGCCATGCCCCAGCCCCAGCCACAGAGTAAGGCCACACTCTCTGTCCCCTGTGTGTCCAGCACAAGCCCCGGCGGCAGCAGACTCCAGAGGAGCCAAGGCTTTGCGGGCGCGCTGTCTACTCGCAGGAGTGACATTTACTGCCAATAAAGTTTATACATCCACAGCTCTACAAACCCAACAGCTGCTTGGGGACCTCCGCTTTTACTTTAAGATATTTAGCAACTTCTCTCTGCAGCCGAGTTGGAATCTGACCGAGAGTGCCATAACTCATGGTGCAGCCCTTCCTGTCTGGATGGGCCTCATTAGCACGTTGCTAAATAAGCTGGAGTTTACTAGAGCGCTGGGCCCAGATCCCAAATATTCTACTATAAATATTAAGCCAATTAGGGAAATGTACAGATGAAGAGTACATTAACACTGCTTTAGAAATAATACCTATAGATTACGGTGACAAGAAACAGAGCACTTCCTCACACAAGCCGAGGCCAGGGAGCTTGTTCTGAGTACAGAAAGCCCTAACAGGCTGGCTCTTGTCATGGGAAGGGTGGTTTGAAGAAGAATCTTCCTAAGCTTAACCAGAAAGGGTCTCGGTTTGCAAAGGATGCCTGCACTCACATTTGCCTTTGGACAGGGTGATGTGCAGGGTTTCTCACGCCACCCGCTACCTGGGAGCCTGGTTATTTATCTGATGGCTGTGGGTGGGAAGCCAGTAGGAGCTGGAAGCCAGCCTCCCTGTCAGAAGGCAGTCTTGAGGTGGAAACCTGTGTTGTTCACTCTCTGAAATGTATCTATGGAGACAGTTGAGGGGCTTGTGGATGTTCAGATTTCTAATCGTGCTTGGAAGATGTTTCTCAGGCACCTCAGCCAGTTGAGCTTCTGTCCTCTGGGGAGAGCTTGTGAAGGAAGGGGACAGGGAGGATAACTGTTTTAGGCTTGAATTACATACCATGAGCCAACAAATGCTTTCTCTTGACTCTTGTGACATCTTCCAAAGGGTCGTTCTTTCAGTGCAGTTTTGTGGTTCCATATGGGAAATATTCCTCTCTCTGTCCCCATCATGAAAGGGAAGGAAGGTGAACATACCTGGTGTCCTCAGTGCCCTGTGCTTTTGCTGAGCATGGAGAGATTGTGTTTTGCAAATGAGGACAAGGCAGGCATGGGATCCCTGTGTTTCCTGTCTGGGATCACACTGATCACCTGAGCTGGAATCTGACTCCTGACACCTTCCTTACTCCTGCTGTACTTGTTCGTCTTGGCTGTGTAGCTTGGGAAAGATCATATCCACACAGCAGCAGGAGATGCTTCGATGTTAGCAGTGGCCAGCCCAGCTTGCACTCAGTTTCTCTGTCCTTAGCCATCCTGTGTCTGGTGTGGGCTTTAGTGTAAGCTCGTTGTATATGGGAGTATGCCCACGGTGTCTTCCCACTAATAACCTCCCAGAGCCTCACTTGGTAAAGATAGAAAGAACAGTGAGGTGCCCTTTGTTTCTATTTCCTTCCGTGTGGCCAGCCTGAACTCGTCATACTCTGCCCAGGAGTCAGGAGTCTATGTTCACTGCAGCTGGCGCCGATATTAAGTACTCATGCAGAAAATGGCACTGAGAACCCCGAACAGTTGATCAGCCAACACAGGTGCTGGCCAAGCTTTTCACATGCCTACGCCCTATTCCTGACCTGGCCTCGCTCTGCTTGTGTCCCTGACCCAACTCCTGACTTCCGTTTGCCAAAAATGTGGATACTGCACTTCACCCATCCATCATTTTGTATCTACATGATGAAATATGGAGCTGGGCCAGAGGATTTGTAGTTCAGCATCTTCTGTGATTCTGGTTTTCAAAGCAAGGGTGTTTGATCCTTTGTAAAATGAAACTAGTCATTATACCTACCCACTTAATCATGTGGAGTTAATGCTAAAAGAAAATAATATTTATGAAATTTCCTCAGCCCCTTCTTATCTAGAAAGTGTCCTGGGCTTTGTTCCTGCGTCCTGCATGCTGCTAGAAAGAGGAACAGGTGGCCTGTGTGCTCTGCCCTGAGCATGGAGAATGTTGTCAACGATTGTCGATGATTCTACTCTGTATCTATACACTGGCTTATGCAGCATCAGTGCCACCTAAAAACATACATCCTCAAGACCCACCCCAAGCCCGTGCAACTGGCACCCAGGGTAAAGAGCAGTGATGTGATTCTAAAACATGCTGGAGTCCAAGAAGCTTTTTTTTTTTTTTTTTTTTTTTTTTTAAAGATTGATTTATTTATTAGGTATACAGTATTCTGCTTGCATGTATGCCTGCAGGCCAGAAGAGGACACCAGATCTCATTATAGATGGTTGTGAGCCACCATGTGGTTGCTGGGAATTGAACTCAGGACCTCTGGAAGAGCAGTCAGTGCTCTTAACCGCTGAGCCATCTCTCCAGCCCCCCAAGAAGCTTTTGATTCTATAATCAGAATGTCGATAACCCTGCCTGTGGACTGTCTGTCTCAGCCCAGGCCTCCAGACAGCTTTCTGTACTTCCTGAGATCCAAGCCATCTGTCATCCTTTGCCACATTTCAATCTTGCCTGGCATGTCCAGAATGTCATCCCAGCAAGAGGTACAGCCACAGAACATCCCTTTGCCCCCTAGAAGAGGATTCACACACTATGTTCAAGTGACAGTTTTCCCAGGAATGCAAGGTTGGTTCAACAAATGCAAGTACATACACACGTCTGTGTGAGATACCACAACACACGTCTGTGTGAGACACCACAGCGCACGTCTGTGTGAGACACCACAGCAATCGCCTCAGGAAATAGAGCAAGTACTTCTGACAAAACCCAATCCCTTTCTGTGATCTAAACACCAGCAGCCTTTACAAAGAGAGTAAAAGGGACATTTCTGAGTCTGATGAAGGACATCCATGAAAAACTAACACGTCTCCTCATCCTTAGGTGGTAAGGTGCTAGCAACTTTTACCTCAGCTTAGGAACAAGACAGAAATAGCCCCACTGTTTTCCAACGTTGTGCTTCAAGTTCAAGCCAGGGAATTTATCAGGGGAAAGAAACCAGATACCTCCAGATGAGGAAAGAAAAAAATAAGACATCTCTACCTGCAGATGCCATACCTAATGTTTATGTTGAAAATCCTAAGGAATCACAAGTCACAGTGACAGCTAACAAGCAGGGTCAGCAAGATTGAGGGCCGAGAGAGAGCATTGTATAAAACTCATGTTTCTAAAACTAGCAGTAAATAACCAAAATAAAAGTAAGGAAACAGTTCCATTTACAAATAACATTAAAAGAAAAACACACATAAAAATGAACTGAGCCTGTGCACAGAAAACTACAAAGCGTAATTGTTAGAGATCAAAGGAGCGTTAACTGTCAGGATCTGGGCTGTGGTCTGGAACATTAATATTGTTCGGATGGCAGCTCCCCCAAATTGATGTATGAATTCAACACGTCCTTCCCACAATCATAGCTGCCTTTTTTATCTTTTCACCAAAACAAAAAAAAAAAAAAATGGACAAGTTGATAGAAATATAATTGACCTAGAAATGTGAGAGACTGTAAAACTGACCAAATAATTTGATCTCAAGAAAAGCAAAGTTATTCTGGAGTCCAAAAGACCAGTGCGAGCAGGAGTTCATGTCACTCAGTCTTAGAGATCCAGTGGTCCAGAAGTACCTGGAGCCTTCCTGATGAATGCGCTGCCATCGTGTCTTGCCTGGAGTCTTTCAAGGGCCCCCTAAGAGGAGCCACAGTGTTTACACACTGCTTTGTGTTATCTTACTGAAATTGCACGTGTGAATCCTCCATCAGGGAAAACGAGCTGCCTATAACCTAACCTATGATTTGGACCGGGCCTAAGTTAACTTGGGGACTTGTCACCAGAGGTCCTCAGAGAGTCTGCGTATACGCCTCACGTGCCTGTAATTACAAGAGCGTGTGCTACTCTTTCTCAGAACTCCAAAAGTTGTCAGCAGAGACTGCTGAGGCCCAGGACGGTTCTAAGCAAATAAGAAATAGCTTTGGTACCCTTACTGAGGGCCGTGGGAGGAGCCCACAAAATCCTAACCTGTGTGGCTGTAGAGCCATCCAGAATCTACTCTCAAGCAGGTGGTTGACTCTGTATTAGTTACTCTCCTATAGCTGATAAAACACCATGACCAGAAGCAACTTCTAGAAGAAAGACTTTATTGGGGTTTATGCTTCCAGAAGCGGTAAGAGTCCATCATGGCAGAGAAGCATGACTTTATTGGGGCTTATGCTTCCAGAAGCGGTGAGAGTCCATCATGGCAGAGAAGCAGGGCAGCAGACGTGGCGGCAGGGACAGGAAGTTGATAGTGCACATCCTTTAACATACAGGCAAAGAAAGAGCAAACTGAAAGTGAAACTCAGCTGTTAACCTCAAGGCCCGCCCCCAGTAATGTTCTTCCTCCTGCAAAGCTGCGTCACCTAAACCTCCCCAAATAGGACCACCAACTGGGGACCAAGTGTTCAGATGCCCAGTACTACGGGAGGCATTTCTCATTAAAACTCCACAGTGTCCTTCAGATAGTTTTCCCAAGGCCCCGGAGGAACTGAGAAAGACAAATGTATTTTCACTCTAGATTGCTAATAACTCTCTAAATAATGACAAATGAAGGCAAGAGTAGTCACACATTCTGTAGCATTCCAGAAGAACATGATACATGCTCAGCTAGTAGCTGAGAGATTGTTACTTTGTAATGGAATTCTACCCCCAAAATACGAGCTAAATTTGGACCTTGCCACGTGGTTAAGGTGACCCCTAAGTGGCTCTGCAGAGTATCTGTCTTGCAGAAGACTGCTTAGACTGTGGTGACCCCCGGAACAGGCCACCACATCACCTGCACAAGCTGCCACCTGCTCTGTGACCCAAAGCTTGTTTAAAAGGCTTTTAGATGGGTAGAGGGACGGCTCAGCACCTAATCCTCTGCCAGAGGATCCGAGTTCAGTTCCCAGCACCCACATCAGGTGACTTAAACTGCTCTTCAGGGTCTGAGGAATGCCAGGAGGCCCAGAGCAGGAGAATCCCACTCCACAGTCACCAGTAGAGCTGGAGGGGAGCCCATGGTACTAGTATGGATAATGCCAGACCAAAGGGGAATTTCAGGAAGGCAAAGTTGCTCTTTGCCCTGGTCATTTTCTAACCTCCACGAGCCTTGGGCATCAGCCACACTGTCACAGGAAGCACACAGCCAAGATGCGACTGAGGTTTATGCCCTCAATGTCCAGCGAGGTCTGTTAGCCCCTGACCTTCTTCTCCTCTAGCGCTCCCTCACAGGCCAGCAGAAAATCTCATGCTGTGGCCAGAGGCCTACACAGAGCTACCCCAGCCCAGACATCTTCTACCTGGACTCCGAGCTTCTGGAAGCAGCTATAGATTGCAGCCATTGACCGGGCAGGTGTGGTCATACTTTGTTGACATAAGAATCTGGCCTCCACCCTTAACTGGCTTCTGGAGTCAGTTCCTGAACCCAGGTCCCCTCAGACTCTGTGGCTACTGTCCTCCCCTGGCACCCTCCACATGTGTCTATCACAGAGAGGCCACATAGAGAAACAGCTGTGTTGATTCCAACAGCCTTCAAAGAACCAGAAGAGCCTGGTGCTAGCAGCAGAGAGGCAGTAGAAAGCCCCACCCCCATCCCTCCTTGCCCTCTGGTGCTATACGCAAGCGTGATGGGGCAGGTGAAGCAGGTGCAGACAACCCTCACAGGCAGAAGCCACCATTCTTACTCTGCCAGGGCATGTAGAAGCCACCAGCTTCAGGACTACATTGCAGAGTCCCTGTGAACAGTGTTGTAGTGATCTACTGTGTACCCTAATAAACTTGCCTGGGGATCGGAGGACAGAGCCAGCCACTAGATTAGACATAGAGGCCAGACAGTGGTGCCACACACCTTTAATCCCAACACTTGAGATTTCATGCCTTTGCTTGGGAAGCACACATACTTTTAATCCCAGGAAGTAAGATGGCAGGGCAGAGAAAAGTACATAAGGTGTGAGGAAACAGGAACTCACTGTCTTCAGACTTCCTAGAGGATTTCCTAGAGGTAAGAACTTGTGGCTGGCTTGTTCTGTTTCTCTGATCTTTCAGCTTTTACCCCAATATCTGGCTATGGTTTTGTTTTTGTTTTTGTTTCATTTTTATTTATTTACTTATTTATTTATTTATTTATTTATTTTTATTATCAGCTTGATACAGTATAAATTCTTATCCTAATAGTGAAATGTTTCATTGAGGCTTGCCCAGTAATTGAGTAAAACTAAAACTTAGTATAAGCCACAGTCATCTTAGGGTCCCCCCTGCTGTATAGCCTCCCTGGTTCTGTGGGTTGCAGTCTGATTGTTCTTTGCTTTATATCTAGTATCCACTTATGAGTGAGTACATACCATGTTTACCCTTCTGGGTTTGGGTTACCTCACTCAGGATGATATTTTCTAGTTCCATCCATTTGCCTGCAAATTTCATGCTGTCATTGTTTTTCTCTGCTGAGTAGTACTCCATTGTGTATATGTACCACATTTTCTTAATCCATTCTTCAGCTGACGGGCATCTAGGTTGTTTCTAGGTTCTGGCTATTATGAATAATGCTGATATGAACATAGTTGAGCATGTATCTTTGTGATATGATTGAGCATTCCTTGGGTATATGCCCAAGAGTGGTATGGCTGGGTCTTGAGGTAGATCGATTTCCAATTTTCTGAGAAACCGCCATACTGATTTCCACAGGGGTTGTACAAGTTTGCATTCCCACCAACAGTGGAGGAGTGTTCCCCTTGTTCCACATCCTCTTCAACATTGACTGTCATTGGTGTTTTTGATCATAGCCATTCTGACAGGTGTAAGGTGGTATCTCAGGGTCGTTTTGATTTGCATTTCTCTGATAATTAAGGATATTGAGCATTTCTTTAAATGTCTTTCAGCCATTTGTGATTCTTCTTTTGAGAATTCTCTGGTTTTTTTTTATAAGACTGTTTAGCAATTCGTGTTACACAGTGTTCCCACTTGCAGTTTCAAAACGGTAATCCGAGGTGAGTTAAATGACACACCTAGGGAGCACACCTTTGGATTTGATTTACGTCAATCAGCCCTGAGTTTCTTCAGGCCGCAGTCAACCACGTGATGCCTGAAGGTGGACTCACAGGGCTAAGAACGTCTAGGAAAAGGCACGGTGCTTTTTCACGTACAGTTACAATGAAATCCTGTTTCAAAGGCAAGGACGAAGGGGCCAGTTGTTGCTGGAACAGCCCATTTAAAAACAGGGCTCTCTGCTGATCACCTCACATTGAGTTACAGACCACTGCTTGCTGCGTGAAAGGCTGAGGATCCACAGTCCATGGAGGATTGTGGTACCTTCGAAATCCCATAGTGCTGTCCATCGCATTCCTCGTCTTTTGGGACGTCACTTTTGCTACTAAATATAAAGTTTACAGTAAGTGTGGCTTTTCCCCTCAGAGTTTCATCTGAGATTTCAGGAAGTGGCTCCATGGTGGCCAGCATGCGTCAGTAGCCTTAGGATCCCCCGTTCACCCTGGAGGATGAGCTGTCTGAGCCCAGGATGCCACCTATCCTCAGAAAATATCCTTAGCCCAGTAGACCCCGTGTTAGTCCCCTTCCAGGACTGACCACCATCCCCGCACAGATCTACTTGCTAAAATGTGGCTCACTGACCAGCCAGCTGGAGTGAATATGCCAAGATGGTTACCCGAAATATAAATGCCTTATTCGAAATATTCAATAGAATGCCATCCATGTTGTTGATATAAGTTGTGAACAGTTGGATCACTGAGGGCAGCTAGAGTATTCTGTTAGTTTTGTTTTTGTTGTTGGGTTTCTTTGTTTTTAAGAAAGGGTTTCTCTATGTAGTCCTGGCTATCTTGGAACTCTTCTATGCAGACCAAGCTAGGCTCAAATTCACAGAGACCCACCTGCTTCTGCTTCCTGATTGCTGGGATTGAAGGAGTGTGCCACTGTGCCTGGCTCTACTTGATTCTTTAAAAAACAAACAAACAAACAAACTTAAAGTTTGAGGGCTGGAAAAATAGCTCAGTAATTAGGAGAGCATACTGCTCTTACAGAGGACCATAGTTCAATTCCCAGCACCCACTTTGGGTGTCTCACAACCGCCCATAAACCCAGCCCTGTAGAGTCCAGTGTCCTCTTCTGGACTGCATAGGCACCTGTACTTAATACCCACACATAGACGCACATAAACACATAATTTAAAAATGAATATAGAGGTTTGCATGTGCATTGCACACGCTTAGGTGTGCCACCAAGTCAGTTTCGACACATAGACGCACATAAACACATAATTTAAAAATGAATATAGAAATTGAAACTTGGTCAGGTTTGCATGTGCATTGCACATGCTTAGGTGTGCCACCAAGTCAGTTTCGACACCTGCATTCATGGACGTATTTGTGGTATTCCATCACACCTGGAAGTTCCCTCCTCCTCGCCCTCCCTGTTCAGGACAGCTGCAGATCCGGTGCTTATTACAAAAACCTCTATAAATGGAATCATGTGGTATGCATGTGTATCAGTTATCTTGTTGATATGATGAAAGAACTTAGGAAGGGGAGGGCTTGTTTAGCTTGAGTTTGAGGGGATACCATCCATCATGGCAGGGAAGACATGGCGTTGGGCAGCCTGGTGGTGGCAGCATGCAGCAGCTTCCTGCACACGTCTCAGCAGATCAGGAAGCAGACGGGGGTGGGGGGGACCACTTGGCTCTTTCTTCTCCTTCCATTTTGATTGAATTGAGGACCTCAGCCCATGGTTGGTGCCACCCACATTTAGGATAGATCTTCCACTCACTTACTCTCTGGAAACACCCTCATATACACACAGGAAGTGTGCCTCACTGTTGCCCTGGGCTCCAGGAGTGTCCGATGTTTTTGCTTCTCCCGAGGGACCACATTGGATGAAGATGAAATGTCTTGAGCCACACATTAAATTCAGGGGTGTCCATCCTGCGGCTGACAGTTTGCAAAACCATACACAGGTTTGGTTTGTGTAATATTGTAGCACAGAGAGCCATTCTGGGTTGTATGCTGCCCATGGGTTAGACATCCTTACATTTTTTAATGTGTGATGGGTGCATCTGCACATGTGCATGTCCATGCCTATGGAGGCCTGGGATCAACACCTCATGTCTTCCTTAGTTGCTCTCCTTTTTACAAAATTGTTTCTCTTTTAATTATGTGTGTGCACACATCTGGATGTAAATAAATACACATTCATGCAAGTCCCTGGACCGGATTCCCTGGAGCTGGAGTCACAGGCGGTTGTGAGCCATGAGATGCTGGGCATGAAACTCGGGTCCTCTGCAGGTGCTCCTAACCTCCGAGCATCTGGCCAACCTCCACCTTATGGTTTTGAGACAGGATCTCTCACCGACCCTGGAGCTCACCAGTTTGTCTAGTTAGCCACCAGGCTCCAGGGACCCTTCTGTCTCTTCCAGCACAGAAGTTACAGGCACATTCTGTCATGTATCAATCCACATGAGTCTATTAAATGGGTAACAGAATTTATTAAGATATAAATTGAGGAAATACACTCGGGATTACAGAATGGAGTAGACAGCTGGAGTCATCTTCTGATCTGACCAGGAGCTAATCCACCTCTCAGGCAGGAGCAGGGAAAGGGGCTAGTGACCCTTCTCCAACTCCTTATCAGAGGTCACAAACAACGGCAAGCAGCACCACCTCCTTTGGGCAGTATAGCCCAAGGTCATGGGCGGAGCAAATATCACTGTAGTCATGCCCAGCCTTTTTGCATGGATGCTAAGGATCCAAACTCAAGTCCCCATGCTTGCATAGCAAGCACTTAATCTGTGGAGCCCCAAGACTTTGTTGTTGTTTTTTTTTTTTTTAATTTTTGGTTTTTGGTTTTTGAAGACAGGGTTTCCCTGTGTAGTTTTGGTGCCTGTCTTGGATCTTGCTCTGTAGACCAGACTGTCCTCGAAGTCACAGAGATCCGCCTGGCTCTGCCTCCTGTGTGCTGGGATTAAAGGCGTGCGCCACCACCGCCCAGCCCAAGATAATTCTTAATGCAAGTTGTCAATCGGGAATAGCAGTGTTTCTGTGCCTGGCTTCTAGAACTTCAAGAGTGTAGCTGGACAGGATATTCGAGAGGCGTTTTGATGAGGGCCCAGTGACGATGGTGTGCCTTGAACCAGAGCAGTGACTCATTGCGGTGAACATTTTGTGGGTGGAGCTGATTGGACAAAAGGGGCGTACTGTGTGACACACGGCAGCTCCCGGTGCCACTGTGGTGAATGAAGAGGTGTTGCAAAGATGGAGGAGCCAGGTGGGTCGTTGTTTGTTTCTGTTTGGATCCTCAGCGTCAGTGCAAAAGTTTGGTGGGATATGCTGCGTGGTAAGGGGCAGATATGGAGGGACTGGGAGGTGAGCAGGGTTGGGGTGCATGATGCGCAATTTCCAAAGAATCAATAAAGAATTATGTTTTAACAAAAAAAAAAAAATAAGTATGGTTGAAAAGGAGTGTGCATCTACCAGAGATACATTTTGTATATTCTCACAAAGGAGTGCGTGGAAGTGCTCTGTATCACCATCCTAGCCATTCACCATCCCAAAGTGTAGGGCAGGTTCTAGAATCTTGGTGGATTGTTCCACCTTAGGCCAGGCCCTTAGCACTATGATGTACTGGGATGGGATGGGTGTCTGACGTTTCTGTGACACACTGCCCCATTCTGCAAAATTCAGGACTTGTCTAGTGTCTACATTGCTAGAATGATGTTGAGAATTAAATTAGCAGCATATGCAAATTGTTGCTATGACTAATCCTCCAAATGAAGCTATAAATTCGATGTAACTGTTGTCTGTTTTTAAAGGAAAATCAACATGCTTTTAAAAGGGGGCTAGGGGGCTTTACAGATTAGATACTTGGGGAAAGTCGAGAGACATAGCTTAAAAATGCAGTGTGGGGTGTGTTGGGAAGAGTTACGCTGAAGGTGGTGCTGATATAGCTCAGTGGTAGAGCACAAACCTACTATAGGTGATTGCTTGATCCCAAGACTGAACCCAAAACTCACAGTGAAAGACTGGAGGGACTGCTCAGCTGCTAAGAGCACTGGCTGCTCTTCCCGAGGACCTGGCTTTGATTCCCAGCGCCTGTAAGGAAACTTAGGACCGCCTTTAACTCTGTCACAGAGGGTCCGACGCCCCCTTCTGGCCCCCAGGCACTGCATGCCTATGCCGCACAAGCATGTATGCAGACAAAGCATGCACAGTAAACAAAGAGCAGTTAAAATGAGAAAAAAAGACGTCATGTGGCTGTGTCTCGTTTACTACTATTTCCTACATCAAATGATCAGCACACTCCATCATTCTCTACAGTAACAACTAATATTGAGTCAATCCCTTTGGGAGGGAGAATTTAATAACTTTGTCAATGAATAATGTGAAATAGTATATGCCCTGAACTATGGACTGAAACCAAGGGTTACTCGTACCTGAAATAATGAAAGAGGGTCTATTTCCCCATTCTGGATAGAAACACGGCCTCTCGGCCAGCCTGTTGGGTTCATGGAATGTGAGACCCAGCCATGGCGAGTGGTTTTCATGTGTGACTCAAGGAAACAACAGATCAATAACTGTGCCCCCATGGTGTACTCTACACCATTTCCCAAGGGACAGCTGTTGTGGACTTTCAAGGTCACTTTGAAATGGGTCCTGCACCTATCTCAGCAGGCGGGAGGAGGGCAACTCATGTGTTCCTATAACAAGAAAGACACTTACTGACATCAGATAATTAGCAGCAGCTGCAGTCCAGTGTGAACCATCCAATGGACAAGTGTGCTTTCATTCCCCACCCCCACCCCCCCAAAAAAACAGTAATCCCTAGTGTGGCCAAGGCTTCATGGAAATGTGCCCGTGTCGCATTCTGCCTTTCCCAACACTGATGGTTTAAACTGAGAACCTTCCTGGAAGAAGCTTGGCAGCATAATCCACAGCCTTTGCAGTGATGTGGCTTCTGACCCAGAGAGCCTTCTCTAACACTTACCCAGAACAGTGAGAGCTGTGTGCATCTACAAAAACATTCTGCTGCATTACTGCATTTACAAATCCAAGCTTTAAACAAAGCAGAAATCCAAAGTAGATAAGTATTGAAGTATATGCAATATTTTACTTTAATTTTTTTTGCACTTACTTATTTGGCAGGGATTGGGGGAACATGTCACAGCACACATGAGGAGGTCAGGGGACAACTTTCAGAAGTTCTCTTCCACCATGTGGGTCTTAGGGATCAAACTCAGGTTTTCAGGCTTGCTGGCAGGCTCCTATACCCACTGAACAACTTTATCAAGCCTAGTATATATAATAATTTAATGTAAAACACTGTATATGCCAAGTCTGTAAAATGTAAATCATATCTAAGTATAATATATATGTACACAGTTAATATAGTTATGTATATAATACATAGGTGCCATGTAGCAGTCACATAGTGTATTGTAATACTTGCAATTACTTAGTCATGATTTTTTAGAGTATAACACGTGCATTACTTCTATATGATAATCCTTTAGCATATACAGTATGAAATTTTAGCCCATTACATACAGTGCAACTGGAAATGTAGTAGCAGACAGATGGCCACAGTATACAAAGTCAAAAGCCTTTTGTAAATGTACTAATAAACTGAGAAATAAATTGTTAATTGGCACTATTCGTTTAAGATGCCTGTGAGATCAAAGTCTTAGAGGAACAGGGGACATCTTCAACACGAGTGACATGCCTGTGCATCTCACCAAATATGAGCAGGTGAGGAGCCCCCCAAAGGCATACTTGCCTGTGCACTGGCTGGAGCCTGTGCTAAGAACACTGAGGCTGGAAGAGTCATCACACTTGGACTTGAGCCCTGGCCTCCTCAGACCTGTTCCCTCTTTGTAAGAGGTACTGTTCCCATAGGTGAGATCTCAGCGGGTCATAGGGTCAAGGGCAGCTTTCAGATGGCCTGCTTCATCTGTTTCTGTGGATAAGATGGAGTGGGGGCCACATCCAGATCATCACAGACTGATTCTAAAGGCCTTTTCACGGGTGACAGTGTCGACAACCCCGTGAGTGACTCAGGAGTCAGTCTGACCTAGCATTCCCCTCCAGGTATATAGAAAAGAAGAAGGAAAGGACCAGTCCAGGGGCTGGAGAGTTGGCTCAGCAGCCAGGAGTACTTGCTGCTCTTGCATAGGACCCAGGTTTAATACTCAGCACCCACATGGTGGCTCACATGGTCAAAAGTCCAGTTCCAGAGGATCTATGCCCTCTTCTGGCCTCCTAGGGCTCTAGGCACATAAATGGTACACAGACATACACGCAGGCAAAACACTTAGAGAATTAAATATTTTAAAGGAAAAATATAATGCACGTTCACACAGAAACCTGTGTATGAATGTGTGTAGCAACATGGTCCAGCCAAGAAGTGGCAACCAGCAACTTGTAACTGTTGAGCAGATAAGCTCAGTGTGGCCTAGGTGTGCGTTCTAGAAGGGAGCAGACGGGGGATGTGTGAGGAAAATAGTGACTGCTCATGGGTAAGGGGGGGGGGTGATAAAAATGTTCTATATAGTTTCATGACTGCAAAATACTCAAACTAATCTAAATGACAGAATGACAGGTTGTGTGAGTCGCATCTCAATAAAGAAAAGACAGGAATATGCCAATCTTTCAGTGAAGAGAAAAATCAGAAACGATGTGTTCTGGTGTTTTAGGTGAGGCCGGAGAAAGCTATTTTGTCCAGGACAGGAAGTAAGTATTTAGAAATCTCAAGGGGGAATCACAAGTCACAGCAGGCTGAGAAGCAGCTCAGACTCATTTCTTTGGCACCAATGGTCTTGTCCCCAGCATTCTTTCAAAAAGATCCAAGAATCACTGAAGGCATGTATGCACGCAGGTTCTGAAGTCTCCAAAAGATGTGGTTAGAGACAGACCACAGGGAGGGCTTGTGAATTGTGGGAGGAGTGTAATGGTTGGTTTTAACTGTCAGCTTGCCAGGACTTAGAATGACCTGGGCAAAGTCTTAGCTGAGAAACTGTAGTAAATAGTTTAGTGGCTATGTCTGTGGCGGGGACTGTCTTGATTGTTAACTGACATGGGAAGACTCAGCCCACTGTGGGCAGCACCATTCCCTAAGCAGGGAGCCAGGCAGGCAGTGGTGCGTGCGTTCCCTCCCTGCTCTTGGCTGGATAGAGGGCTGTGTTCTGACAGCAGAGCATCTCTCTGTTCTTCCCCTAATTTCCCGTCCTCATTTATAATGAGCTAAAACCCAGAATTGCACACCAAAGAAACCCTCACTTAGGTGACATCGAGCCCCGTGGATGCCGGCAGCTGTCTGACTTCGGCTTTTCATCTGGAAGAGCTGAATTGAGGATACAGTTTTCACAAAAACCAATGGTGGTAGGAAGCACATCGGCCCTGGGGCTTCTGCTGGACAAGTGGATGCTGAGCTGGGCACCCTTGGTAAGAATCACTCTTAGGCTCGGTGATTGCCCTTCAAATGGTGGTCAGCTCCAGGAGATACCTAAGCTTGCTTAGAAACAGATACCGGTGGTCCTTCCATTTCCTTGTACAGACGTGTCTTGTCTTTTCCTTGTTCTCTTTCGATGCTGCATGCCAGGGTCTCCTGGGTGCTAGCCAGCTCTCTACCACGCCCTGGTATTTTCTCCTCTACCTTCTCACTGGTGGCTTCTCTAGTAGTCATGGGAAGTCAAAGAACGCGGTGAAAGTCATTTTAGCCAATGTGATAACCCCAGTGTTGTAATCACCATAGAAAAGTCTTAGGAGGGCTAACAAGGTGGCTCAGCAAGTAAAGGTGCTTGCTGCCAAGCCTGATGACCCGAGTTCAATCCCCAGGACACGCATGGTAAAAGGAGAGATCTGACTCCTGTAAGTTGTCCTCTGACCTCTACACACATGCCATGGCACACAATAAATAATAAATAGATAAATTTAAAGTATTGGTGAGCTATTTAAATTCTTCTTTTGAAGTGAGTCTGTTAGTTCGCAGCACATACCTAAAGTGGGACTAGCCGCACCTCGGGTGTCCGGTAGACACCAGCATTTGGACATCATGGATCTGAGCACTGTGTCAGGACAGGACCACCTGCTCAGCCACCTTGCAGTGCAGCTGTGGGATTAGAGTGCCCGATTAGCACAGGTAAGGTTTGTGTTGGCCCCTTCATAACAGCCCAGTCTGGCAGTAGCTGATCCAGTCTGGAGAGAAGACGAGTTCATTCAGAAGGGCCATGCCTCATGACCCTGTGACAGACACCCCATGTAAGTCAGACCTCTTTGAGGTCCTGCCCCCTCTCAAGTGGGAGTCCATGACGGCACCTGAATCTTGAAGGCCCAGTCCCCGTCCAGACTGCCGCAAAGGGATTATGCCTTGATTGCCTTTCAATACCCTGGGTCCTACTGCTCCAAGCCCTGGGTTTTCGTCCCCTGACCTGCTGTCTGCTCTTCAGATAAGTCATGTTTGTTCCTCACCTTTGGACGTGACCGGTGTCAAAGTCCATCCCGAGACCTCTTGTGCCAATGCAGCGGCCAGGACCAGGCCTGTGTGGCCAGTGAAGCATTTGGTACCCTGCTGCTGCCCACCGTTACCTGCAGCTACCAGCTTGGTGTCCTCAAACCAACGCGTTATCCAAACACAGTTCTGGAAGGCAGCCCTGGAGCTGTGTACATAAGTTTCCCAGGCCTGGCTTGGTCTCCAGGGCACACGTGTTCCAGAGCACACGTGTTCCAGAGCACACGTGTTCCAG
>CABHPR010125278.1:0-19945 GCA_902168415.1 Peromyscus melanophrys
GGTTTCCCTTAAGGCACCTGTCCCTGCTTTGGCATTATGATATCCCAACTGAAGTTGCCTTAGTCTCCCGTGATACTGACACTGATCTCTTAAACATAGTAACACCTGATTTCCTTCTTTTGCACTTTTGCCCATCCTATACTGACATATAAAACAAGGGTCTTCCTAATTATAGATGCATTAATTATTGATGGCTTAGTAAGGTGAAAGTTTGTTAAGTAGAGTTTGTGATATGCATCTGAGTGGCTTTACTGTCAGGAGGTTTTAGAATAATTAATATATTAAGCTGGAAGATACCAAAAGGGAATTAATGTGCAATTAATCCTGAGTATCTATCTCTTTCTTTGTTTCTCTCTTCTGTTTTCTCTCTTCAATTGACAACCCCAATAGTATTTCTTTATCATTTCAGATCCCAGCCCAGTAAATAAAACCCTATGATTTTCTTTTCATTATAAATCAGTGTATTTCTGCTAGAAATATACTAAACCAAGCAAGATGGTTCAAGTTTGTAATCAGTCAATGAATTTAGAATGTTTTCCATTATTACATAAATACAAACTTCGTCAACTTTAAAATTCAGTTAGTCCACTGTATGTTAATACTTGTCTCCATTAAATCCCTTTCCTCAGAGCTCAGGTACCACCACAGAGGAGGATGCAGAAGGAGTATAAGCCAGAGGGCATGGAGGAAACCAGGAGGACAAAGCTCTCCAAATCAGCTTGTGCAAAGCACATATGAACCTGCAAAAACTGAAGCATCGCAGCGCCTGCATGAGTATGTAATTGGTCCTCTCTGCTTACAATATGTCTTCCAGTTGAGTGTTTTTACGGAATTCCTGATTGTATGAATGAGTAGGTCTTTGATTCTTGTGCTTAATTTGGTGCTCCTTTTCTTCTGTTGCTTTGTCTTACCCCAAATTAATGTAATAGGATTTCTTTTATCTTATTATATTTTATCTTGTCATGAAAAATGAATGAATGAATGAATGAATGAATGAGCAAAAAAAACCTAGCCACTAGGTTAATGGTTAATAAATGTTACATCCTCACTGCAGCTTCCCCTCCCTCCTCTGCTCTCAGTCCCTCCCTGTCACCTCCATTCTGCTCCACTTCCACTCCTCCTCCGTTTCCATTCAGAACAAGGCAGGCCTCCTGTGGATATCAACCAAACATGGCATATCTAGTTGCAGTTATACTAGGCACCTTTCCTCGTATTAAAGATGGACAAGGCAGCCCAGTATAAGGAATAGGGTTTCAAAAGATTCAGAGACAGCTCCTGCTCGCTCTGTTAAGAGTCCCCCAAGAAGACAAGCTATTCAAGTTTAACATATGCAGAGGGCTTAGTTCTGCCCCTTGCATGCTCTCTGGTTTTCGATTTAGTTTTGAGGAGCTCCTATGAGTCAAGGTTAGTTGATTCTATGGGTTTTCTCGTGGTGTCCTTGGCCTCTCTTGCTCTGACAGTCTTTCATCCATCTCTTCTGCAAGATTCCCCAAGCTCTGCCTAAAGATTTGGCTGTGGATCTCTGCATCTTTTTCCATCAGTTGCTGGATGAACCCTCTCCGATGATAATTGAGCTAAGCACCAATCTATGAGTAAAGTAAAATGGCATTAGGCATCATTACATTGACAGTTGTTGGTTGTTTTTTTTGGGGAGGCTGTTGTTTGTTTGTTTGTTTGTTTATGACTGTTGTATTTTGTTCTATCCTAGGGCTCTGGGCTACCCATCTTCTGGGTCCTGGTGCTCCAAGCAGTATCAGTGGTGGGCTCCCTTTCATGGCATGGGTGTCAGGATGAACCAGTCATTTTTTTGGCCATCCCTACAATTTCTGCACCATCTTTACCCTAGCATATTTTATAGGAAGGACAAAGTGTAGATCAAAGTTTACGTGGTTGGGTTGGTATCCCAATTCCTCCACTGGAAATTTTGTCTGGTTACAGGAAATGGCTGGTTCAGACTACTTATCCCCTATTGCTATGAGTCTTAGCTGGAGTCACCCTTGTAGATTCCTGGGAGTTTCTGTCACACTAGATTTATACCTCAAGCTGAAATGTCCTCCTTTTCCACTTGTTTCTTCTAGTATTCTCTGGTTCTATTCCCCTGCCCCACCACCACACAAACTTGATCCATTCAATTCTTATCCCCATCTGTCTTAATCCACCCACGAAATCTATTCTATTTCCCCTTCCCAGGGAAACCCAAGTATCTCCCTTTGATCCCTCTTTTTTACCTAGCCTCTCTTGGACTGTGGATTGTAGCATTGTTATCCTTTAATTTACAGCTAATATCTACTTATATGTGAGTATATACCATGTTTGCCTTTCTGGGTCTTGGTCTTATTCAAGATGATTTTTTTCTAGTTACACCCATTTGCCTTCCAATTTTATGTCATTGTTTTTAACAACTGAATATACTCCATTGTGTAAATGTACCACATTTTCTTTATCCATTCATCTGTTGAGGGATATCTATGTTGTATCCAGTTTCTGGCTATTATGAACAAAACTACTATGAGCATTGTTGAGCAAATGTCCTTGCAGTGTGGTAGCACATGCTTTGGGTATATGCTCAAGAGTGCTGCAGCTAGTTCTTGAGGTAGGTCAATTACAACTTCATGAAGTACCTCCATATTGATTTCCACAGTGGCTGTATAAGTTTGACTCACACCAGAAATGGAGGCGTATTCCCCTTGCTCTACATCCTCACCAGCATGAGTAAAGAATAAGTTTTATTAATAGAAGTAAGAAACTAACATTAGAAAATGTTATATAATAATTAAGAATGCAGAATTATACTTTAAAGTTTGGGGTTGGAGGTATGTCAGTTGAATTCTTGTCCAATGTACTCTGCCCTTCATACTAAAATGCTAATTGAGGGAACTAGAAATTAAATTAAATAAGATATAATACTGAAACATGAAATGAACCACACTTTTTACTTGAAAACTGAAATCTTCTAACATAGAAAAGCATTGAAATATGTACCTGGAAGATAAATTTATGCAATATTAAATAACCTAAATTTGATATTTTGTAATTTCATAGATTATTGTCAATCAAAATTATAAATATGTTATTTTGAAGATGAGTTATTTATTATTCCTTCCTTTAAAATTTTTTATCATGAGATCTACAATGGTATCATAATATTGATTATTTAAAATCACTCAAATGGATAAAAAAGCTTAGTAGTGACTGTTTTGCAGGATGACATTCCATACATTAAGACTTCTGATAATATTGGCTAAACCATAAATCATTTTAAAAATAAGCTAAGAATTGAAAACTTGGTGAAAATCATAAATGTGTTTGTCTTATTTCCTTTTCTATTGATGTAACAAAAATGACCAAAGCAATTTATAACAATAATTTTTTTTATTGGGGATCACATTTCTAAAGGGTTAGAGTCCATGATCATCATGACAAGGAGTATGACATCAGACAGGTAGGCATTGGGCTGGAGTAGTGGATAAGAGCTTATATATTGATCCACAAATTAGAGCCAGAAAGGTGAAGAGAAAATTGCAATGCATGGTCATATTTTCTTTTTGAGATTATAATATAAGTACATCTTGCTCTTTTGTGTTTTATCCCTCCAAGAGCTCCCATGCATCCCTCCCTGCTCTCCTTCAAATTCATGGCCTCTTTTTTTCATTAATTGTTATTACATTAAATATATTTCACATACACATTCATAAATATAATCTGCTCAATCTGTATAATGTCCTTTGATTATATGCTTTCAGGGATGATCATTTGGCAATGGATAAACAATTGATGTGTTCTTCCCTTGGAAAGACCACCTTTCTTGTTTCTCGCATCCTCATTTTTCTATATTTCTTTGTGTAGTATGTGTGTGTATGTGGCCTTTTCATGGCCTTTTTGTGGCCTTTCCTTGTCCACTTTGGCATGTCTATTGGTGTTCTCCTTGTTCAGCTCACATTTAGGCAGTCATTTTGCTGAGACTTTATGGGCATTCCATCTGATATTACTATGAGATACAATCTCAAAGTAAACTCTCTGATGGCAAAGGATTTTGATACTTGAAATATGATACCCTGTGAAACACCTCCTTCATCAATGCCATGTCTCCTAATCATTCATAAATGAGCCTACAAGTGTATTTTTCATTCAATCCATCACTGGTTGGTTGTGAAAAGGAAGGAAGTGTATCCTGTACTAGAGGTTTCATTTTGCTATATATCAGTGGTAGTTGGATAAGAGCGCCATTAAAAGAGGAGAGCATAAGATCTGTGGCATTGATTTCTAGTATTAGGAAATTAATCATCTGTGTACTTAGTGTATATCTTGGTATTGTCACAAATTTTGTGATGAGTTCTCCAACTCTTCCTTTAGTTAAGAGTTTTATTGCCCTTGGGCTATTTTTCATTTTTCCAATTTGGCATGAAAAATTTCTGACTTACCTGTTTCAACCCAAAGTTCTGAAAAACTTGACAGGTTTTGCTGACATTTGGGGATTCAGTCCAACTTCCTACCAAGTGAAATTTAAGAACTGCAAATCTATCAAAACTGAAACAGCAACATGATAGTTAGCAACAGCTAACACATAGTTAGCCAGCACTATGTGGTTCTGAGATAGGAAATTAAATAATTCTTCCCCTCATTGAACAAACTAAAAAATTGTAAGTTAATATAACTAAAATGTAATGCCACTTGGCTTTGTACAGCACCTAGATTTAAACTCTATGATAAGTGACTATTACAATCATTACACTGATGTTCTGTTGTGACACATATTTTAGAAAAGTCAATAAATGGAATGTAAGAACAGTTATCTATTTCTTTCTGTGATTTAACAGCAATCTGAAATATATACACATTCATTCAAGCACTCATTTCATTGAACACACAGACATTATAACTTGACTGCAGAAGTTCAAAATAATTTAAGATATATAAGTGAATGCTATTTGTTTATTTAGATATTAATTAGCAAATTGCACAAGATACGATGTGCAAACCAGGCATACAATACATATGCATAGCAGTACCCTATGCTTAGAGAAAATGTGAAGTGCAACTTGCACCATAATGTCACGAAATTGTGGATTCCTTTATGTGTTTAATTATTATTCCTTCTACTTTTGAGATTGAAATATAATTTTAACATCTGTTCCTCCCCTTTCCTCTCTCCAAAACCTGCTACACACCCTCCTTGCTCTCTTTAAATCTGTGACCTCTTTTTTTCATTAATTGTTATATATATATATATTCCTAAATGTAACCTGCTCAGCCTGTATAATGTTGCTCATATGCATGTTTTCAGGTTTGACACTTTGGTTGGGTAACCAATTGGTGTGTTCCTCCCTGAGGAAGACTATTTACCCCACTACTTCCAGCATTCCTTGGAGTATAGTTGATGACTCATGATCTTTACTCCAACCACTTTGGCATGTTTTGTTCAGCTATGTTTAAACAGTCATATTGGTAAGACTTTGTGGGTTTAACTTCTGACATTACTAGAAGACATAATTTTAAAGGAAATTGCCTGATATTCTGGCTCACACAATCTTTATGTATAAATATCCTGAGAATCATACCCAAAGAACAAGAAACAAAGCCTTAGAGAAATTTCAGTAATTCTATCCATTTGAAGAACCAAGGCCCCTCCATCTTGTAAGCCTCTCCACTTTGCAAGAGGCCTTAGGTTTCAAGTTCTCAGTATTGCTGACATAGATTACAGGAACCAGAAAGTACAAAGTCGGGATGTCAGGAATAGCCATCTGGCCATCTGGCAGCAACTGATTAACCACAGAATGTCCCAACCGATAGACAGCTCAGGAAAAGGGTTTAGCAAATAACCAAGGTTAAACTGAACATGAGATATCAGCAGAATTCTGGAAAGTTCCTAAGCATGAGCCAATCAGGATTGTACTCAAATTGAAAACCCCCTAATGTGGTAACCTTGTGGTTTTTGCCTTTAAAAACAGTGCACACTCAGGGAGGGGTACCTCCTCTAGCCTCTGCTGGGTTGGTGTCCTTGACGAGGTCCCTGCCACGGTTTGAATTGCTCCAGTAAACTTTGCTTTTGCATTTCAGTGAGTTCGTGTCTCTGATGGTATCTTCAGGGGTCTCGTGACTTGGGCACATCACATTCAGCTGCTGTTCATTGTATTTGAGGGTAGTTCATCCATGATATCAGTTCCTTGGAGGTTTTCAGGGTACTTCTATAAGGCATCTACTAAGTGCATCAGTAATTCATAGTTAAATTCAACAATGTGTCTCATCTCTCTGAAATAATAATGAGCTAAAAACAAGTAGAGATTATTGGTGAAATTATTAAGGCTACTCCACATAGTTAAAAGGGAGGTTTATTTTGTGGGGTAACTTACCAGTGAAGTGATTGGCTACAGGGTCTGTGAAAGGTGTAGTCCAGCAGTGTTCTCTGGAGAATTCTGCTCGGTCTACTTTCAGCGTCCAGGGTCCAGGAACCGAGAGAGCCAGCGCATCTGGATCTCGGGTCTTCAGGGTCCTCTTGGCCCTGCCTTGTAGGCTTGACAGTTACCAAAGCCTCAATGGGGGTTGGAACTTCCAGATCAAAGCTGGAATGGCTACCCACTACATCTCCCCCTTTTGTCTAAATAAGAAGGTTCTAACCTAATACAAGACTATATACAAAGGAATGGTTATCAAATACTGTCCAGGAGTAATGAGGGATAATGACCTAGATAAGATGGAACTACAACCAATGTCAACAATATCAAGCAAGAAACACATACTAAAATCCAGAGAAGTCTAGAGCGTAGGTAAATGGCATGTAACAAAGATCATTCCAAAAGGTGTTCTATCCTAAAGAACCTGAATATAATACTTAATATGTTCCATCTAAGATATTATATATATATACACACATATATGTATATATATATATATATATATATATATATATATATATAAAGTTGTAACTATAACTGCTAGTCTTCAGTCCCATCAAAGACCTGAGAAGGAATATAATGGTACCTGAGAAATGGAAGATGGATGCAAGCAACTTTCGGGAACCTTGCAAGAGTAGACAGAGACAGCTGGCAGCCTGGATAGCTCAGTTGGTAGAGCATGAGATTCTTAATGTCAGGGTGGTGGGTTCGAGCCCCACATTGGGCACCAGATATTGGTGAAATTATTAAGGCCACTCCACATAGTTAAAAGGGAGGTTTAATTTGTGGGGTAACTTACAAATGAAGGGATTGGCTACAGGGTCTGTGAAAGGTGCAGTCCAGCGGTGTTCGCTGGAGAACTCTGCTCAATCTACCTTCAGCATCCAGGGTCCAGGAACCAAAAGAGCCAGCGCATCCGGATCTCGGGTCTTCAGGGTCCTCTCTTGGCCCCGCCTTGTAGGCTTGACAGTTACCGAAGCCTCAATTGTGGTTGGAACTCCCAGATCAAAGCTGGAATGGCTACCCACTACAAGAGATTAACAATCATAGTTAATAATATAAGTGAAAAAAACAGTATATGTCAACTAAAGTCAAAGAAAATATAAACTAAAATATATGTGTCAAGAGGTGTCCTGTTTGATTTTTTTTCTGTCAACTTCATACAAATCTAGGAAGAAACATCAGTTGAGAAAAATATCTCCATCAGATTGACTATTGGCAAGTCTATAGGACATTTTCTCTATTAATAATTCAAAAGGAAGGACATAGCACAACAGAATTGACTCCATCTCTAGGCAGCTGGGCTGTGTAAGAAAGTACATTGAGCAATACAGAGGAAATCAGCAAGTAGCTTTCATTGAGGTCCTGCCTCTCAGTTCCTGCCTTGAATTCTTGCCCCCACTTTCATTGTGACCTTGTAGTTGTAAAATGAAAGAAACCATTTTCTCCTCAAGCTGACTTTGGTCATGATGTTTATCACAGTAACAGAAACCAAACTGAAAAAAATAAGAGGATTCACTCAACAAGTTAAAGGCTTGTTTACCAGTTGAATTTTGTACAAAATAACATTTTGAGTTAAAGTAAGAGGAAAATATAAATTAAATATCAACTCAAAAATGAAAAAAAAATCTGTGAGCTAAATTCCAACCAAAAAGTGTAAATAATAGTACAAATCGAAAGATTGGAATATTTGGAAGTATGCTGAATGCCCATGTATTAGAAATTTATTGGTTCAAGATTTGAATTTTATTCTCATTTTTTGGTAAGGCTATTCTTTCCACATCTTTAAGACCTTTTTACATGGAGGTCCATTTTTAGACAACCTTAATTCAAGAATGATTGAGGGAATAATCAATACAGTAAAATTGACTCTATGAATTTTTACAGATTTAAAAAAGTTTGACCTTACAGAAAACATTCATGAAGGAAATTTAATTGTTCTAAAAATAAATGCCTAATACACTTTTATAAGCAATATGTAACTATTCTTATGAACTTTTATTTTCTCCTCTTTCAGAATGTCCAAAAAATGTTATGATAAATAAAGTAGCTTTGTAAGCCTGGCTTATTGATCATACATTAATTAAAGAGTCATCTGTGTTTTGTGAATTAATACATTTTAAATTTTTTATTGAAAACAGGTTCCCTTCTTACACAATATATCCTTATTATAGTCTCTCGTCTTGCGATTCCTTGAATTTCTTCTCCCCTACCCCCACCACAGATCCATTCTCCATTTGACTCTCATTAGGAAATAACAGGTTTATAAAAGGAAACAACCAATCATGAAAATACAAGATATAATAAGATGAAGAGAGAATTATCACATAGAAGATTGACATGTCAACCCAAAAGGAGGAAAAGAGTCCCAAGGGCAAGCACAAGAGCAGAGATCCACTCATTCTCACAGTCAGGAATCCCATCAAAACACTAAACAGGAAGTCATCATACATATGCAGAGGACCTAGTATGGACATGTGTAGGCTCTCCAATTGCGACTTAGTGTCTTTGAGCTCATATGCATCTTCTTTATTTGATTCACAGGGAAAGCCTCTCTGATGATGACTGAAAAAGACACAGCTGTATGAAGTATATCACAACATCATTAGAAATCATTTTACTGATTTTTTTAGATCAGTGGTATTTGTTATACCCTCAGTGTTTGGACTATATAGTCTCTGATACTTTGCTACCTAAGCAGTGTCAGGTATGGTATCCTTCTTGCAGAATGGGTCTTAAGTAAATGAGTCATTGGTGGGCTATTCCCATAAGTTCTGTGCCACCATCACCCTATCATATTTCACAGGCAAAATATACTGTAGGTCTAAGGTTTTGTGGCTGATTTAGTGTCCATGTTTCTCATTTAGTAGCTTAGAAAGTACATTCTTGATGAAAAGAGACTAGAACTTAGGAGTTACGACTGTATTATGGCACTAGCTGGACTTTTTCATGCTCAATTAGTTGTGTAGGAATTGTCCTCAGCAAGGGGGTCCAGCTGTCAATTTGTGCAGAGCAAACTTTTATCTCATCAAAAACCTGAGTTGTTTGGGGATTTTTATGGGACTCACATGGCCAAAAAAGATCAATGGAATGTAACCAGTTATGTCACTAGGAGACTCATCTGGCTATAAAACATGGCCAGTTGAGACGCTATATCCCCCATCACTAGGAATCCTCACTAATATTTCCCTCATAGATTATAGGAAGTTTCCAGTGCACTAGGTTTCCACATCACCCCAAGGGCCGCCTAATTCCAGCTGTCTTACATAGTGCTTTCTCTCTCCATCCCATCTTCCCCTCACCTCATACTCTACTCCTGTCAACATCCTTTCCCAGCATGCATATAAAATATAGTCTATTTCCCATACCCAGGGAGATCCCTTTGTCCACCAAAACCCTACCTCTTTTTTTTTTCTTCGAGACAGGGTTTCTTTGTGTAGCTTTGCACCTTTCCTAGAACTAACATTGTAGAGCAGGCTGTCCTCGAACTCACAGTGATCTGCCTGCCTCTGCCTCCGAGTGCTGGGATTAAAGGCGTGTGCCACCACCTCCTGGCAAAACCCTACCTCTTAATGTAACCTCTCTGGGTCTTCAGATTGTAGCTTGGTTATTACTTACTTAATGGCTATTATCTACTTATAAGTGAACACAGAACATATTTGTTCTTCTGCATCTGGGTTACCTCACTTGGGCTGACTTATTTTTTTTTGTTCTAGCCACATGTCTCCCAATTTCATGATGCCATGTTTTTGTTTGTTGGTTGGTTGATTGGTTTTGACTTTTCAAGACAAGATTTGTCTATGCAGCCCTGCTGTCCTTCCACTCTCTGTAGACCAGGCTGGCCTTGAATTCACAGAGACTCACCTCCCTTGCCTGCTGAGTGACACAAGTAAAGGTGAGGACCACCACCAAAAAGCTAATGTCATTTTTCAAAATCATTGAATAATACATTTTTGTATAAATGCACCACATTTTCTTTATCCATTATTATGTTAAGGGACATACAGATTGTTTTCAGTTTCTGGCTTTTATAAATACAACTACAATGATATGAGTAAAGTCACAATGAATATGGTGGAATAGGTGTTTCTTTCTGCAGGATGAGGTATCTTTTGGGTATATGTCCAAGAGACTTACAGCTGGATCTTGATGTAGATTAATCACCAACGTTCTGATGAAACTCCATATTGATTGCCACAATGGCAGTACAAGTTTGTACTCACACCAGAAATGGAGGAGGATCCCCCTTGCTCCATAGCCCTTCCAGCATGAACTGTCACCTGTGTTATTGATATTGGCCATTCTAAAAGGTGTAAGATGAAACTCAAAATAGTTTTGATTTGCATTTTTCTGATATCTAAGTATGTTGACCATTTTTATGTGTTTTCCAGCCATTTGATATGTACCCCATTTTTTATTTGGATTATTTGTGTTTTTTGATATTTAGTTTTTTGAGTTCTTTATAAATTTTGGGTATTAGTCCTCTATTGAATGTGTAGTTTGTAATTTTTTTCCCATTCTGTAGTCTGACATGGTGTGCTGTTGACAGTGTCGTTTGCCTTACAGAAGCTTTACAGTTTCATGAGGTCTCATTTATTAATTGTTATTCTTATTGCCTGTTTACTTGGTATTTTGTTTAGGAAATTGTCTCCTGTGTCAATACATTCAAAGCTTCCCCCTACTTTCCCTTCTATCAGGTTCAGTGTGTCTGGTTTTACATTGAAGTCTTTTGTTCACTTGGACTTGAGTTTTGTGCAAGGGGATAGATATTTTCATTCTTCTACATGCAAACATCCTGCTTGACCAGAATCATTTGTTGAAGATGTTAATTTTCCATTGTATATTTCTGACTTCTTTTTCAAAATTAGGTGTGACCAAGTCTATGGATTTATGTCTGTTTCTTCGAATCTATTCCATTGAACAAAGTGACTGGTTTTTTGTTTGTTTGTTTGTTTGTTTGTTTTTGTTTTTTTGGTTTTTCGAGACAGGGTTTCTCTGTGTAGCTTTGCGCCTTTCCTGGAGCTTACTTGGTAGCCCAGGCTGGCCTCGAACTCACAGAGATCTGCCTGCCTCTGCCTCCCGAGTGCTGGGATTAAAGGCGTGCGCCACCAACAATACCATACATTTTTACTACTGTAGCTCTGTAACTTGAAATCAGAGATGGAGATGCCTACAGAAGTTCTTTTTATACCTCAGGATTATCTTGGCTCTCCTCAGTATTATGGTTTTCCATATAAAGTTTAAAATTGTCCTGTCCAGGTCTGTAAAAAAAAATTGTATTGGAATTTTGATGAAGATTTTATTGAGTCTGAAGATTACTTTTGTGAGATGGCCATTTTTACTATGTAAATCCTACAGATCCATGAGCATTGGAGATCTTTCAATCTTCTGTTATCTTTTTCATTTTCTTTCTTCAGGTTCTTGAAGATTTTATTGTACAGGTCTATCTCTTGCTTGGTTAGAGTCACCCAATATATGTCATATTATTTGAGGCTATTATGAAGAGTATTGTTTCACAGATTTCCTTCTCAGTCTGTCAATTTTATATAGGAGAGCTACTGATAGTTTTGTTATTTAACTTTGTATCCAGTCACTTCACTGGAAGTGTTTATCAGCTTTAGGAGTTCCCTGGTGGGATTTTTAGGATCATTTACTTATAGTATCATAGCTTCTGCAAATAACAATACTTTGACTTCTTTTTTTTTCATTTTGTGTCACCTCGATCACCTTCAGTGGTTTTACTGTCCTGGCTAAAGCTTCAAATACTATATTGAATAGATATGGAGGAAGTGAACAACTTTTTGTCTTATTCTTGATTTTATTTCAATTGCTTTGAGTTTCTCTGCATTAAATTTGGTATTGGCTATAGGATTGCCGAAAACTGCTGATATTGTGTTTGAGTATATCCCTTATATCCCTAATCTCTCTAATCTCTCTAACACTTTTATCGTGATGGAGTGATGGATTTGTCAAAGGCCTTTTCTGTATCTAATGCTATTATCCTTTAGATTTTTTCTTAGATTTTATTATATGGTGAATTACATTTACAAATTTCTGTACATTTGAGCCATCACTGCATCTTAGGATGAAGCTTAATTGATCATGATGGATAACCTTCTTAATGTTTTTTATTCATTTTGCAAGTGTTTTATTGGGTATATCTGTACCTATGTTCATAAGAGAAATTATTCTGTATTCTCGTTCTTTTTTGAGTCTTTATGTGGTTTAGGTATCAGGATAACTGTGACCTCATAAAATCATTTAGGCAAATTTCCTTCTGTTTCTATTTTGTGGAATAATTTAAGGATTATTGGCAATAACTCTTATTTGAAAGTCTGGTAGAATTCTGCATTAACACCATTTGTCTCTGAGCTCTCTTTGGTTGGAAGATTTTAATGACTCCTCTATTTCACTAAGCCTTTATACGTCTAATTAAACTGTTTACTCGATCTTGATTTAATTTTGGCAAGTAGTACCTAGCAAGAAAATTATCCATTGCTTTTAGGTTTTTTAACTTGGTGGAGGAGAGGTTTTTGAAGTATGTCCTTATATTTCTCTGGATGTCCAAGGTGTCTGTTGTTATGACCTCCTTTTCTGTTCTATTTTTGTTGTTGTTAATTTGGATATTCACTCTCTCTTCCTTTTAGTTAGTTTGAATAAAGGTTTATCTTGTTCATTTCTCACAGAACAATCTCTTCTTTGTTTTGGTGATGCTTTGTATTGTTCTCATTATTTCTATTTTATTCATTTCAGCCCTCAGGTTAATTATTTCTCACTGCCTACTTCTCTTGGGTGTGCTTACTTCTTTTTGTTCTAGAGCTTTCATGTATCCTGTTAAGTTGCTAGCTTTAGATGTCTCCAATTTTTTCATGTATGTACTCAGTTCTATGAAATCGCCTCTTAGTACCAATTTGATTGTAGCCTGTAAGTATGTGTATTCATTTTCATTAAATACTAGAAATTCTTTACTTTATTTATTTCTGTCTTGACCAGTTTTTCATACAGAAGAGTGTGGTGATATATTGTGTACCCTAATAAAATTTGCTTGAAGATCAGATAACAGAATAAGCCACTAGATTAAACATAGATGTCAGTTAGTGGTGGCACACATCTTTAATCCTAGCATTTGAGAGGCAGAGATCTGTCTGGATCTCTGTGAGTGTAAAGCCACCCTGGACTACATGAGATTGACTCAGTCTAAGAAACAACCAGGTGGTGGTGTCACACACCTTTAATCCCAAAAAGTGATGGCTGGGCAGAGAGAGTTATAAAAGGCATCAGGAGATAGGAATTAAAGGCTTTTTGGCTGGGGAAGCTCATTTTGCTAGAGGCCTATCAGCTGAATTCTTTCAGGCTGAGAATTCAGTAGGGGGTAAGAACTCTAGTGGCTGGCTGCTCTGCTTCTCTGATCTTTCAGCATTTACCACAATATCTGGTTCAGATTTTTTTTTTTTTATCATAAGACCTTCAGAAATTTGTGTTACAGTAGAGATTTGCTCAGTTTCCATGAATTTGTAAACTTTCTGTTGTTATTGATATCTAGCTTTAAGCTGTGGTATTCTGATAGGATGGAGGAAATTTTTTTTAGTTTTTCTCCTATCTGTTGAGATTTGATTTGTGTAAGAGTATGTGGTCAACTTTGGAGGAAATTCCATTGTGTTCAAAGAAGCACATATATTCTTTTATGCTTGAATGAAATATTCTGTAAACATCTGTTAAGTTGACTCATTTGGATTATAACATTCATTAAGTCCAGAATTTTCTGTTTAGTTTTGTCTGAATGACCTGTCTGTTTGATAGAGAGGGGTATTGAAGTCTCCCATTATCAAGGTGTGAGAGTCAACATGTTACTTAAGCTGTAGTGTATACAAATTTCTAAATAGTCTTATTAAATAAGAAACACAGCAAATACAGGGGTAATAACCAAAGAGATCAGAGAAATAGTGACTAGCCATGACTAGTCTTAGCTTACCACCATGCCGTAACTTCCCCAGAGAGAGCTTTTTCCTGTCTAACTTGCCCTTTTATTGCCTTCCTGCTCTGCCTTCTCATTGGCTCTAAGCCCAGCTGCATCACTTCCTCGTCACTGTCTGTCTATATAGACCTCCAGGTCTCTATGTTTGGTACTGGGATTAAAGGTATGTGTCACCATGCTTGGCTGTGTCCTTTGACCACACAGAGACTCTCCCTGCCATGTGATCAGATTAAGGTTGTGTGCTACCACTGCCTGACTTCTGTTTATGGCTCACTATGGGACCTCTGATCTCCAGGCAAACTTTATTTATTAAAATACAAATGAAATATCACATTTCAGCACAAATAAAATATCACCAACTTCACAACTTCAGCTACACTGTAGTAGTGTTTCTTTTAGAAACTTCGGTGCCATTATGTTTGGAGCATAGACAAAATTTAGAGGAACACCTGTGGAGCTTCCAAAGGACTGAACTAGGCCCTCTGTACAAGCAAGACAGTTGTGTAGTTTGATCTACTTAAGGGACCCCTGGCAGTAGGATCAGGGTCCATCCCTGTTACATGAATTGGTTTTTTGGAGCCCACTATCTATGGTGGGACACATTGCACAGCCTTGAGGCACGGGGAGGGGCTTGGACCTGCCACTATTGTATGTACCAGGCTCTGCTGACTCCTCATGGGAGGCCTTACCTTCTTGTAGGAGGGAATGAGGGATGGGTTGGGGCAGAAGCCTGGAAAGATGGGAGGAGGGAAAAGGGGTATCCGTGATTAGTATGTAAAAGGAATAAAAAAAATTCTTAATAAAAAAAAAGAATTGAAATGTCATCTTGGAGGGCTTTTCCTTTGATGAGTATATAGTGTCCTTCCCTATCTCTTTTAATTAGTTTTGGTTTGAAGTTTGTTTGATTAGATATTAAAATTGCTAAACTAGCTTGCTTCATAGGTCCATTTGCTTAGAATATCTTTTTTCCTACCTTTTACCCTGAGGTAATATCGATACTTGATGTTGAGGTGTGTTTCTTGTATGCAACTGAAGGATGGATCCTGTTTTCATACCCATTCTGTTACGCCGTGTCTTTTTATTGGGGAATTGAGACTATTGGTAATAAAGATACCAATAATCATTGATTGTTGATTCCTATGGTTTTGTTGGTGGTGTTGGTAATGATATTGGTGATTGTGTCTTTGAGTGTGTGTGTGTGTGTGTGTGTGTGTGTGTGTGTGTTTTCCTTGTGTGAGATTATTTAGTACTTGTATTTTCATGGGTGTGGTTAACCTCCTCAGATGGGAATTTTCATTCTAGCAATTTCTGTAGGGCTGTATTTTTACATAGGTATTCTTTAAATTTGTATTTATGACGAAATATCTTATTTTTTCCATCTATGATGATTGATAGTTTTGCTAGTTATAGTAGTCTGGGCTGGCATCTGTGATATCTTAGAGATGCCAGCACATCTTCCCTAGGCCCTTACTGTCTTTAGAGTGTCCATTAAGAAATCAGGTGTAATTAAAATAGGTCTGCCTTTATGAGTTATTTGCTCTTTACCCCTTACAGGTTTTGATATTCTTTCTTCTATATGTTTAGTGTTTTGATTATTATATGGCAAGGGGACCTTCTTTTCTGGTCCTGTCTATTTTGTGTTCTTCATTCTTCTTGTATTGTACCTTTATATTACATTTCCTTCTTTAGGTTAGAAAATTTTTCTTTTACTATTTTTTGAAAACCTTTTTTGGGACTTTGATCTGAGTTTCTTCTCCTTCTATATATATATCAGTGTCTCAGTGAAATTAGTAATATTCATAATTATAGCACTAACAGTCACAGGAATTCTGGGAGTAAAGAAAACCAAAGTATGGGTATTTGTAAGATAATGAGGAAGGTGGAATATTATAAAATAAGTGTTGTAGAATATTATTTTAAGATGTGTTACATTTGTTTATGCTGTGGGATATTTGTTTTATGATGCGAAGATGTGTTGCAGTCTTTTATGTTGTATTTGTTAACTCTATGAAGTTGTGTTAGTGTGCCTTTCTAAAACACCTAGTGGTCTAATAGCAAGGTAGGAGGAAGGATAGGTGGGGCTGGCAGGCAGAGAGAATAAATAGAAGGAGAAATCTGAAAGGCAAAGAAGAAAGAACAGGAGAACAAGGAGAGGAGGATGATAGGAACCAGCCACCCAGTCACACAGCCAGCCACAGAGTAAGAGTGAAAGTGAAAATAAGATATACAGAAGTAAGAAAAGGAAAAATGTCCACAGGCAAAGAGGTAGACTGGATAACTTAAGAAAAGCTGGCTAGCAACAAGCCAAGCTAAGCCTGGGTATTTATAATTAAGACTAAGCCTCCGTGTGTGATTTATTTGGGAGCTGAGAAGGTCCCCCAAAAGAGCCAAAAGAGTTAGGGCAAAAACAACCAATAACAAAGAGGAATGAAAACAGAAAGAAGGGAATTAGGAAAAGAAGGAAAAACAGTAAATGGAAGAGAAAGTAAACATAAATTATAGAAATGATCCTTCAGAAGTGCATATCAGAATATATTAAATGCTCTAAAATTCAAATCACGCCACCTTTAATTTTTTTTGTTTGTTTTTTGTTTTTTGTTTTGTTTTGTTTTGTTTTTCGAGACAGGGTTTCTCTGTGTAGCTTTGCGCCTTTCCTGGAACTCGCTTGGGAGACCAGGCTGGCCTCGAACTCACAGAGATCCACCTTCCTCTGCCTCCCGAGTGCTGGGATTAAAGGCGTGCACCACCACCGCCTGGCCACCTTTAATTTCAATGATCTGTTCAAATTAAACGAGCACATTATATATTTCTCTATATTATAATAGGTCAAAATTATATTTTACAAAAATATTTTGTTGTGTCTGCATGAATTAAATAACACATTTTAATTACTTAATTAAATCAAACCTGTCAATCATATATTCTCTTAATTAACAACTTTCCAAGAATTTTCTGCTTCTATTAATAGGAATAAAAATGAAACTGATCTCACACATGATCTAATAACAACTGAATGATAGACTTTACCTGTATTAATATAATAGTTTATAGTAGTTTTAATTCAAATGTAAAGAGAATCAACTTATCTTCAAGACTTCTGTAATCAAAATAACAAGTCTCCTCATTGCCCCCTTCCAGAGAAAATTGTTATCAACTGGAAAGCTTCACTGCATCTATTGTTATGCATTATTTACAAATGAATTCTAAGCAACTTGGAATCATCACTACTAATAAGTAAAAAATGTTGATAGTATTGTGAATTCAATGACACAAGCTATACCAGGAAGCCAGAGAATACTTTGCCACTTTATAATTGTGTTGTGAAAAGCTATTAATAGGAGACAGTTTGATATGTAGAGATATTTTTTAATTAATGCATAAGTCTATAGGAATTCCACTGATACACTGTTTTTTCCTACCACATTACATATGGATTTGAATTAAATTAAGCTAGGTACATGCAAAGTTAGTTTGGTAAAAGCTAGAAGTGATGAGAATAAGGAGGAACAAATATGGAGAGATGAGAGAGAAAGAGGGAGAAGGAGCGAGTGAGAGAGAGAGTGGAAAAGAGAAAGACAGACAGAGTCAGAAAAGAACTATGGAATACTAAGCAATACTGAGAATGTAGGATATAGTTTTCCCAGAAAAGTGCACACTAATTTCTTATCCATTATCAGTTCGTCAGCCCTGGAATCCTGTTGTATTTAAGTATTTAGATATATGTATAGGACAACAAATAATGAAATAAGAGAACATGAATTTGAACAAGATTAAAGAAGAGGATATGGCAGGGTTTGATAGGAAGAAAAGAAAGTAAAATGATGTAATTATATTTTTTCTTTATTAAGAAATTTTTTTATTCATATTACATACTAACCACAGATCCCCGCCCCCATCCCTCCTCCCTTTACCCCTCAGCCTCCCTCCCTCAACCACCCCCCATTTTTTTCCTCTAAAAATGTAAGGTCTCCCATGGGAAGTCAGCAAAGCCTGGTACATTCACTTGAGGCAGGTCCAAGACCCTCCCCTCTACATCAAGGCTGTGCAGGTGTTCCACCATTGGCAATGGACTACAAAACACCAGCTATCTCATGCACCAGGGATAGATCCTGATCCTACTACCATGGGCCCCTTAAACAGACCAAGCTACACAATTCTCTTGCTTATGCAGAGGGCCTAGTCCAGTCCCATGCAGGCTTCTTAGCTGTTGGTCGAAGCCCACTAGCTTGGTTCGGTTATCTCTGTAGGCTTCCCCATCATGATCTTGATGCCCTTTGCTCATAGAATCCTTCTTCTCTCCTTTGACTAGACTCCTGGAGCTCTGTCTGGTGTTTACCTGTGGATCTCTGTATCTGTTTCCACCAGTTACTTGATGAAGGCTCTATGATGACACTTTGGATAGTCACTAATCTGATTACTGGGATAGGCTAGCTCAGGCACCCTCTCCACTATTGCTAGTAGTCTAAGCTAGAGTCATCCTTGTGGATTCTTGTGAACTTCCCTAGCACCAGGTTTCTCCCTAACCCCATGATGTCTCCCTCTATCAAGATATCTCTCTCATTGTTCTCCCACTCCATTCCTGTTCCAGCTCAACTATCCCATTCTCTTAGTTCTCATCCCCCATCCCCTACCCTCTATTGCTCCTCTTCATCCTCAGTTTACTCAGGAGATCTCATCTATTTCCCCTTTCCAGGGCATATTTTAATAATATGAAAATCAATAAAAAAGAAAACATAATGAGATAAAACCACATTCAATCAAGATTCAAGTATATTCAGACAAATACAGGCACTGAAGTTGTATTGTGTACACTTCAGTTTCTAGTCTGATCATCAAGAATACTTTATATCCAAATTACATATAAACCAGTGCATTTCATAATAGAATCTCTCCTAAATTGCCTGCTAAATATTGGTCAAGTTAAAATGATTAAACAGCTTAAAACAAGAGAAATTTTGAAAACTTTGATAAAATTTCTTTGGGTCCTAAAAATATATATACTAATTTTTGATATGTTAAAAGAAGATTGCATTTCCTCATTCATCGTACATTAAATGTTCTTTAACTAATATAAAACATACAATATGAACATATTAATGTGGTAATATGAGTAACTTCAGTACATACAAACACAAACACATACACACATATGCTGTGGAATGTTCTGTATGTTAAATGTGTTGCTCTGATTGGTTAATAAATAAAACACTGACTGGCCAGTAGCCAGGCAGGAAGTATAGGCTGGACAAGGAGAAAGGAGAATTCTGGGAAGTGGAAGGCTGAGGCAGAGAGACGCTGCCAGCCGCAACCATGAGAAGATGTTAAGATACCAATAAGCCATGAGACACGTGGCAACTTATAGACTAATAGACATGGGTTGACTTAAGATATAAGAACATTTAGCAAGAAGCCTGCCATGGCCATACAGTTTATAAGTAATGTAAGTCTCTGTGTGTTTACTTGGTTGGGTCTGAGCAGCTGCGGGACTTGCAGGTGAGAGAGATTTGTCCTGACCATGGGCCAGGCAGGACCAAGAAAACTCTAGCTACACACACACACACACACACACACACACACA
>CABHPR010125279.1:0-28989 GCA_902168415.1 Peromyscus melanophrys
TTTTTTTTAATATTTTGGTACTTTGGGTCAGATGATTAATATTGTTATTTCAAGTTAATTGATCACTGATTTGCCATTTCTTATATCACATTTATCATTTCGGATCTAGAATTTTGGTTTGGTTTTGTTTTTAGCCATTTTCATGTCTAACTTCAAGTATTTATTTATCTATTTATTTTCAGAAAGGGTCTCACTATATAGCCCTGGCTGGCCTGGCTGTTACTATATAGATAAGCTAGCCTTAAACTCACAGAGATCTACATGCCTCCGCCACCTGAGTATTAGAGCTCTCTCTTCATTTTGAATAACCGTCATTCTCCCAAAGTCTTTGGCTACATAGATAATAGTTACTTTAAAATCTACTCTGTTATTTCTAATATCTAAGCATTTTCAAGATAAATTTCTATTGAAAATTATTTCTTTTGATTGTGGTCATAATGTGTATATTCCCTTTCATATATGTTGGTTTTAAAGCAATGCTGTTACTATGTGAGAAAAATCATGAGGCACCACAAAACCTATTATCAGAGCAGAGTTTTATTAGAAGGGAGGGGGGAGCAGAAGAGAGTGTGGCCAGGCCTGTTGAAAAGACACGTGAGGAGAAGGGAGAGATGAGGGAGGAACAGAGAGCAGAAGAGAGGGGGGGAATCTGTGTGACTGGCTTTCTAATGATTCCCCTGCACATGCGCATGTGGGCTTCTGGAGCTACACCACGCATGTGAAGATTGCGTGACCATGCTGCGTGCATTGCACAATCACACACTGCACAGATTTTACATAGGACATAAGACCCCTTACTTGGCTACTGAACTGCACATGTGCAGTCATATAGCTGGAGGAGTGGCTGGAATCTTAATAATATACAGTGATTTTTTAAAATTATACATACTAGAAATTTGGAGTGGCTTCAAGATTTTTAGAGGCTACTTATTGTTTTCATGTGAGGAGCATTAGATTTTCTTCCCTTAGACAAATAAATAACTAAAAACAAAACAAACAAAATGTTACTCTGACCTTGTAGAATTATAGTTTGACACTCCTTAGTCTTGGGACAAAGCCTCTTTCTGGAGTGTAACCTGGGAGTTTCCATGGAAAACTCATGGCTGTAAACAAGCCTTTCTACCATGGCAGGCTTCCAACTCTAAAGTCTTCCTCTACACTGTGTACAGCAACTGAAATTCCTCTTGGACATTCACCGCTCGGCAAGCTCTTGCTTTCTACTGGTCTTCTGGTCTATCTCGTGAAGAGCATCCAGGGAAGCATTAGTCTTGAAACTCGAGGGGAAATTGTACACAGGTTTGAGAGGTCTCCTTTTGGGAGTCCTTTCCCCTCAGTCTCGGTCACTCTGGCAGTGTAACTGTACCTTCTGACCCCTCACACAACATGACTGCCTTTCTTCTGAACCTGTCTTATGACCTGGAGAGGGCTTCCATGGGAAAAGCCCATCAGTAGAGCACTCACTAGGGATAGGTGTCTTCTAAGAGCAGCCCACTGCAGACACAACCCATTTTAAGTCATTTCTCAATGATTTAAAATACTTTGAAACTAGGTTGGCCAGTGTTTATAATTGTACCCACAAAAGGGTGGGAACAATAAACACTTAGATGCTGGTAATGAAAAGGAGCTGGACGCTAGGAGTGGTTTCCTTTTAACTTGCCTACTTGGAATACTCAGTGATTCTTTAAAGTAGAAACCATTCATTAATATTGGAAAGATTTTCAGTTATTATCTTCAGATTGTTTTATTTCAGATTGTTTCTGTTTTTTCAGTTTTCTCTCTGCTTCAGCCCGTGTATTTTTTCCTGGTATATTTTCTAATTCATTAATTATCTGTTACTTGTGTTTATATTTCTATTAAATCATTCATTAAGTTTCTAATTTCAATCACTGTTATCTGCCTGTCTTAGAATTTTCAAATGATGATAACTATTTGCATGATAATAGCAATTTGAAATTCACATGTCTGTTTTAATGTCCTTTTTTTAAATTTGGGAATTTGTGCATTTCTTACATTTTTATATACTCATGTATTTAATTCAAATTTTCAAAATACCTATTTAAAATTTTCAGACACAATCTGAGGCTACTTGAAATAAAGTTAGAAATAATTCTGTGTCTATTTTGATCACTCTCGGGATGTAAGTTGTTGAGGGTCTTGAGCTATACTATTTACTACTGGTCCTTTCATTTTAAAGATTTATTTTATGCTATGTGAATGAGTGTTTTCCTACATTTATGTCATGCATTCCTAGTACCCACAGAGGCCGGAAGATGGTCTTGGATCCTCAGGAACTAGAGACATAGATTATTGTGAGCCACCACATGGGTGCTGGCAACTGAAACCAGGTCCTCAGCAAGAACATCAAGTGCCCTTCACTGCTGAGCCTCAAACCTTCCTTTTTGTTTCATTTAAATTACTTATTTATTTTTTTGAGCCTACCAGATTTCTTCTCAGCTTTGTGACCATTCACCTTATGTACTCACATTGGCAAATACTTGAAGGATGAAGCATGCCAAATACTTATGTAAACATTTTGATTTCTCCTGTTTCTAGAATCTTGATTTTACAAGTGCTCACCTTAAGAAATTGTCCACATTCTAGTTCTAGCTTATAGGAAAGTTATTCTGAAGAAAGGTCTTTGCTGTTGTAAGATCTAGAATATTCATGTGAGCAGTTAAGGCAAATATGTTGGCATGACATCTTAGCAACTCCTTTTAGAATTTTAAAATTCAGAATAATATTTTAGAACCTTTATCATATATTATTTACATTTATTAGATTATGAGAAGAAGTTTAGATAAAATTTAATGTCAAAGTACTAGACATTCCCATGTATTAAATCTTGTCATATAACAAAAAATAATATTATGATTTTGTTTTACATAAGATCAGATCAAATAGTCATTCACCTAATACACATGCAATTGCCACTTAAGCATCAGAAATGTACTAGGAGAGAATTAGAATCACTGGTGCCAATATCAAGAAACATAAAAGGAGGCTAAAGCTGAAATGTAACCATCTGAATTTATGTGGTAAATAGTAATTCATACATGATACTCCTTCTGTGAGAACTCCTTCTGTAGTTACTAAATATGGAGTGGACATGAAGAGACAGTTCAGAGAATGGAGTGGAATTTATTTTGCGCCTATTCATTTTCCTGTTCTGACTATGATGTTCCTTTTCCTAATCCGCTAGTTGTTTTCTATAGCTGATGATGGGAATGAGACAGCCATGTGTTGGAAATTTAAGCCCCAAACTCACATGTTCACAATAATTGGAGGTAATAAATCCGCCAGTGAATGAAGAGCTAGTGGACGAATGGGTTAATGAGTTACTGTAGCAGTGGCTTTCTCTAAAAGGTGAGCACTCTGCCGGGCTTGCTCTGCCTCACCATGATGCATTCTCTACCATGTCACACGCAGCAAAAAGGCCCTTAGCACAGCCTGTGCCATATGCTTGGACTGCCGGGATGTTAAGGAAAAGAAACATTTTTATAGGTTACCTAGTCCCAGGTATGCATTAATAACAGTACAAAATGTACTCAAACAAATGCCATTTACTAGTAAAAGTTTCACCTTAGAATTTCCTGGTTCATTCTTTTGTCTTTCTTTCTTTCAAGAAAAAGAAATTTATGCTTTTCTATTATATCCAAGTGAAAAATATTATTATGAAATAATAGATTGTACATGTTCATATCTATTAACCCATGCCAACAAAGTCTTCTGTTGTTTTTATATATATTCAACATCAACGTCTAACAATTTAGATAAGGGAATGTATATGAATTGAGAGAAGTCACAGACAATCTATTAATGGATTGTACAATCTATTGATTTTTGAAAATAGATGCTAACTTTAAGAGGTGTTGGATTGCATTCCTGGCCCTTTTACGTCAGTATCTTCCCAGAAGTCCTTGCCAATGTAATTTATCTCAATGCATATATATTCACGGGGACTTTCAAAGAGAAGCGGGTTCTCTTCCTGTTTGTTTTACACAATGAGCCATTGTACTTGTCTTGTCCTGCTTCCTCCCTCTCTCTCACTTCTTCCTGGTTATTCCCCTAGTCAGAGTCTATTTCTTTTCAGAGATTGCAAGTTGTCAGCTCATTTTCACCACGCTGTGCTGACTTCATGCCACTAGATAGCCTTGTCTTCCTTACTTTTCATTTTTTTTTCAAACAACTCTCAATGTCTATAGGTTGGAACCTGAAGAGGAAATGATTTTATTATTTTTTTTGTAAAGCTTTAATAGATCTGAGTGGTGGTGGCACATGCCTTTAATTCCAGTACTTGGGAGGCAGAGGCAGGCAGATTTCCGAACTCAGGGCCAGCCTGGTCTACAAAGTGAGTTCCAGGACAGCCAGGACTATTCAGAGAAACCCTGTCTCAAGGGGGGAAAAGGTAAAGTTTTAATATTAATAAAATGTTCAATTATCATAATAGATTGTATCCTAACACTTGCATTATAGTCTAATGTGTGTACTATTGTATATAGTCTTAGTATTTCTGAGAATATTATTTTGACTAAATCATGAAAGAAAGCTTTTAAAAGTTTTTCAAGTTTAGAGAAACTTTTGTTTCTCTCTCTCTCTCTCTCTCTCTCTCTCTCTCTCTCTCTCTCTCTCTCCCTCTCTCTCTCTCTCTCTCGGTTTCTACCTAGTAAGTTTATCTTCCTTACATGTATATTTGAAAAATAACTGAAATGCTCAGGGGTATGAACTACGGGAATAAACTCCCACGACTCTACATTAATGGTGTATGTTACAGTAAGCATGCTGAAGCTAATGGGTTGTGTTTGCTCACACATCGTCACATATGTCCACCATCACATTGAAGCTAATGGGTTGTATTTGTTCACACATCGTCACATATGTCCACCATCACATTGCTTCAGGAAATACCTTTCAGATCTCAAGTGTAAGCTCTGGACACACTGTGCTGTGGATATGACCTCTTCTGAAGACACCAGTATTGTGTTACTTTGAGGTTTCTTTTTAAGTCTCTGGCTGCCTAGTTTTAGATGGGGTGATAGTTCAACATTTCTGAACAAATTGAAATTTACATTCTAGTGAATTGGTTTTCCATTATTGTAGAGATATTCAATAATCTCTATTAATAACAGGTGAAACAAATGACAGATGAATTTTACTTTTAGCTACTGTTTGGTCACAAGTGGTATCATCTTCCCATAAATTGTTACTGAGCAATATTGTGGTTCTATACACTAGCCCTTTGTTTATTTGTTTGTTTTATTTATTTAGTATGCATTTTAAGATCTAAAATCTTTCATGGACTGAAATCCATGAAGAAACTTTTGGTGGGGTTATAATTAAAAGAACAGATTTCTTTCCAGACTCACTGAGTCTCTAAATTTCAATATCTCCTTCCAAAGATCAGAGATATTTTTACATCTTCTCTATTTTCATGTGGGAGTCACTCATACTTCAAAAATATTTGGAGACCTGTAGCTAAACCCATTTCTTATCATTGCGTTATGTAGATGAGAGTGTGCATCAATTTTTATTGAATTTAATAATTTTCATATGATTTTTTAAAGGAAAGATCATTTAGATCTCACTTTAAAATCTTCTAAAAGAGACCAAATTGCTGAAATTATATGCTGACTTTGCATATGTTTAATGAACAAAATAATTTCAATATTTTGGCCTTCTTAATTTGAAGTTTTTATTTGTCAATATATTTTTTCCCCTTTGAGAGAACAGTGCTGGAATATGCAGGAGTGCTGCTTTCTCTAACATAGAATTCTCTTCTGCTCATCCAATCACTGTGATTTCCCTCAAAATTATCTCTGTAGTGGAAAACAGTGGGGGTTGAGTCCCTAATGCCTGCTTATTCTCCAGGACAGAATGTTGTTGAGTAGTGGCATTGGCCATGGAGCAGCTCTGATCAATATAGTTCTGAAGATGATAAAGATAATATAATGACCACAGACAATATAGATTATTTACCACATATCAAACATTGTGCTTTGGCACACACACACACACACACCAAGGCTGAAGCTCTGAGGTAAATTATTTGACCAAAGTCACACAGTAAGTGTGATAGTGCGAATCAGTAGATAGGAGTCAGGTGTCTAGTTCTAGATGCTCCAACCAGCACCACTCATAATCTCCTGGGGGTCATTTCTTAATAACCTCAGCTGTTATTTAACTCAAAGGATGCTTGATACAGAAACAAGAGTCCTGTCTCTCCTGAGGATTTTAGGAACTGCATTCTTCATTCTTTGGAATGGGTCCTTCTAGGACACAAGATTTTTCTAGAAAATATTTGACATATGCAGTTTTAGGGAATCACTTTTTAAAAATTCTATATCTAAAAATTATTTTTCTTATTAATTCCCTCAAGAAAAACATGGCTTACCAATCTCCAACACTGATATGATACATTTCCCCACACTATAAAATTCATGGGCTACATAAATTTTAAATGGAAATTGTTGTGTTGAGAAAGGAAATGACACTAATAACTAGGTGCAAATCTTTTGCAAGCGTAGGTATTTCTAATTTTGTGCCTTCAATAGAATTGAAAGAACCTAATTGGGTTGTCAGTTGTTTCTAATGATAAATCATAATATAATATTTTACCTATAACTTGGATATTCAAAGACTTGAACTTCTTTCTCTTTAAAAATCAATCCAATTTTTTATTTACATGAAGTTTCTTAGTCCTTACATATATGAAAATTAATAAAATAAAAATGTTTCATTTGACAGCAAATACTATTTGGCTATAAATCTATGAAAATAAAACCATCCATAGCTCATTAAAAGATGCATTTCCAACAGCAATTTACTTTTAAAATATTGTTTGGTTCGAACATTTTCTTAGAGTAAATAAGTTGATTACAATAAACAGTTGGTTACTTTCCTGAGTCCTTGGCTATGGGAACACACACACACACACACACACACACACACACGCACGCACGCACGCACGCACGCACACGCACACGCACACGCACAAACACACACACTTTTCTATGTAAACAATTATTAAGTGTATTTACTAAAACTTACTGACAGGAAAATAATTCCATGGACTCTTCAGAGTCTAGCTGCTTATGTACTTTAATTAGAAGAAAGGTCAATTGAAGAGCATTTCAGAAGCTTAGTGAAAAGAAGATGTGGGATTTGGTTACCATTTAGACATTGCTACATTTTTACCATGTTAGCTCCATAGCTGCCAGGAGATCACTAACACTGTCTTGGTCAGTCACCATCATTTCCACATGGATGTTATTGAGAAGCCAAGTATAGTAATGAGAATAGTGAGTGTGTTCTTTTATCTGTCCATGACCTAGCACCTTTGTGGGTTCAGCCTGAAACTCTTAAATTATTCTTGACATTGCCAGTAACATTAATGAACAAATATTACAAATTGTACCATTGGAAAATTTCACACATCAGGTTCCTCTCCAAAACTGACATCACTCTTGTTAGAATCACCTCAAAAGCATATCACTGACACTGACATTAAGGGGTGGAGAGATTCCACAAAAAGATTTGGAAACTAAAATTAAAAGGCTTGGGATCAAATTAACTTTGCCAAAATTAGCTACTGTGCTTCAGAAATAGCTATTACTTAAAGGCATTTTCTCTTTTATTATTGAAGATTCTATCTGAATCTCAGTATATTGAAAATATGTCCTTAGTAAGACTAAGAATAAAGCATTAACTTAAAAATAAAATTCAGAAGAATAATATTTTATTTTACATCATAAACGTAGTTCTAGAAATCTCATGCTTATTGTTTATGGTTAAACTCATGTTGTTGTTTAGTGAGATTGTCCAGACAGAGTAAAATTGTACCAGATGGCATTAATCAGACATGAGAAATTATTCAAGGTTATTTGGTGTTAGTCAAGTCTGCTACATTAAGGAAAAGCTGAACTCTGCTCTGCTCTATTAATTTGAGGGAAAGGGGTGCTGTGGAGGTCTGTGGCCTTGATTAAGCCATCTGTGTTTGCTAACTGATGCTTAGGGATGCTAGATCCCACCATCTCAAAGAAGATGGGAGATGTGGGCTTTACCTTTATTTAGGATTACATTTCAAAGGAATGGTTACTAGAAAGATATTCCTGGGTTCTAAAGTTGACCAGAGGCTAGGGAAAGATTAACAGCTCAAAGGGGCAGAGAAAACATTTATGATTGCAAGTTTTCTACAATAAATACCCCAAGAAAAGGGAGGTCAGGGTCCTTGCTTTATAACCAAAATAAAACCTGTCTGAAGTTTATTCCAGCTAAAGTTTAACCTTAAGACTGCTAGTCATAATGTCATAATAAAGGTATGCTGGAAAAAAAAATCTGATGTGTGTGTGTGCTTTTTATTGAGAATTAAAGTTGAAATTACATTAATGTTACATGGCCTTTAATAATCTCAGGTGTATATGTCCTTATTGTTGAGTACTGTAGAACATAGGGGTGCCCTTTGGCCCAAGCTGCATACACTTTTAACTTAAAGATGTTTTGTAACCACAAGTCTTTGAATTGTTTGGAAACATGTCACCTAGATATTTGGCACCAGGTTTCAGCAGTACCTGGGGCCCTTATAAATTAAGAATGGTCATGGAGCTGGAAAGGACTTATATGACCAGCTCACTATAAGATATGCCCATGAAAAAATATTTTGAGCTTCCTGATAGATACGTGCTTCACATGCTATCATACGCTTCCACACCTGAGGTAAAATGGTGCTTGCTCAGTGAGTCAGAGATGAGATGCTGAGTCCAAGCCTGAGATTGCCAGGGCCCACACAGTGCCCTTGTTTTTGTTAGTACCACATTGAAATTTTGCACACAATAAAGCTGGTCTATGATGTTAATCTTTTCAATCTTGTGTTTCCTCTAGTAGGTAAACATTTTTTCGTTAAATTTCATGTAATTAACATGTAATATATGCCCTTCCATTTTGATTTACTTCTGATAACTACCTCATGCCAGTCAAACAAGGATTATTCATTTGGGTTACTAACATTTATCTTTCAATGGAAAACCCAGATAGGCTGCCCACAGACCTTTTCTCTCTGTTCCCCCCAGATCCAATCCCTCAATCTCCTCCCCCATCCTCCCACCCCCACTCCTGGCTCTGCAGCAGGACACCCATTGGCAGGCCCTCCCTGCCTCTCTGCTCCCATCCCCTGTGGATCCCACAAATATTCCCCTTCTAAGCTCCCTACTCCTTGCTTTTTCCTAGTTCCCAACTCCAGCAGGCAGGCCCTGCTAACCCTCGGGCCATACCTGCCAGCAAACCCGGTAGGATGCCTACAGAACCCAGTCTTATCCTCAGCTCTGAAGCAGAATGCCCTTGGCAGCCCTTCCTTGCCCCCCCCCCCCACCTCATTGGCTATGGGTCCAACGAATCTTCCCCTTGTAATGCCCCCATTCATTGCTTTGTCCCAGACCAAACCTAGCAGGCACCCCTGCTAATCCAAAGTCCACTACTCATTAGCTGAATGAAGACCTCTTTGCTTTCCAGTTCTGTTTCCCCAGTCTCATCCCCAGCTCTGTAGCAGGAAACCTGCTGTCCTGTCCCCTTCTTCTTTGATCCCATCCCAAATGGATCACAAAGACCTTCTCCTCCACCCTTCCTTCCCCCAACTCATCTCAGTATCCAAGTATCTCATACCAGCAGGCATTCCCTGCTAACACACCAGTTGAGCAGTCCAGGAAGACAGGTGACACAGAGACATCCCGCTTTCTGAAAATCAAGAGAGGAAAAAGAAATCAATGAACAAAACACCCACCCAACAAAGACAAATCCAGAAATCAGCACCTAGATCTATAATCATCCCAATCCCAGATGTCTAGATGCCAGCATAAGAATGCAATCAATAACAGCCAGGGCAATATATCTCCGCTAGAGCCCAGCCATCCTACCGTAACAGGCTTTGAATATTCCACCATAGCTGAAGCACAAGAAAAAGACATTAAAATGCCTGTATGAAGATGATAGAGGTCCTTAAAGAGGAAATTAATAAATCCCTCAAAAAATGCAAGAAGTACAAGCAGTTAGAGGGAATGAATAAGTTCCTTAAAGGAATCCCAGAAAACACAAATAGATAAGGAAAAGAATAAAACTTCTCAAGACCTGAAAATGGAAATAGAATCAATAAAGAAAACACAAACTGAGGAAATTCTGGAAATGAAAAATTTAGAAAAGCAAAGAGGAAGAACAGAGGCAAGCTTCACCAACAGAATACAAAAGATGAAAGAGAATCTCGGGCATTGAAGATACAGTAGAAGAAATGGATACATCACTCAAAGAAAATGTTAAATCTAAAAATTTCTAACACAAAACATCCAGAAAATCTGGGACACTATGAAAAAAACTAAACCTAAGAATGATAGGAATAGAGGAAGGAGAAGGATCAAGCCCAGCTCAAAGGCCCAGAAAATATTTTCAACAAAACTATAGAAGAAAATGTTCCTAACCTAAAGAAAGACATGCCTATAAAGGCACAAAAAGCTTACAGAACACCAAATAGGTGGGACTAGAAAAGAAAGTCCCCTCACCACATAATAATCAAAACATTAAGTATATAGAATAAGGAAATAATACTAAAAGCTGCAAGGAAAAAAGACCAAATATAAGGCAGACATGTTAGAATTACACCTGACTTCTCAACGAAGACTCTAAGAGCCAGAAGGGCTTGGACAGATGCTCTGCAGACTCTAAGAGACCACAGATGCCAGCCTAGATTACTATACCCAGCAAAACTTTCAATAACCATACATGGAAAAAATAAAATATTCCATAATAAAGTCCAATTTAAAAAATATCTATCTATAATGTCAACCCTAAAAGGAAAACTTCACCTGAGAAGGTTAACTATACCTATGAAAACACAGGAAAAAAATAATCTCATAACAGCAAAAGCAAAAGAAAGGAAATGCATGCATGCACACACACCACCACCACCATCACCACCACCACCAACAACAACAACAGAATAATAGGAGTCAACAATCATTGGTCATTGATATCTCTTTAAATCAATGATCTCAATCCCCCAATAAAAAGACATAGACTTACAGAATGGATGTAAAAACAGGATCCATCCTTCTGCTGTATCTAAGATCCACATCTCAGCATCAAGGACAGACATTACCTCAGGGTAAAGGCTTGGGAAGATATCCCAAGCAAATGGACCTAACAAGCAAACTTGTGTAGCCATTTTAATATCTAATGAAATATTACTATTAGCATAGTATTTTTATGGGACTCCTGACTGTGAGAACAAATGGGTCTCTGACTCTTGTGCCTGCTCTTGGGATACTTTTCATCCTGGTGGCTTGTTGTTTTCAACTTCGATATGATCATCTTTGCTTCACCTTATATTTTATTTTGTTATGAGTTGTTGTCTCATAGAAGCCTGTTCTTTACTAAAAAGAGACAGAAAGGCAGTGGATCTCGAGGGGAGGGGAGTTGGGGAGGAACTGGGAGGAGGATAATCAGGATATATTGTACAAGAAAAGAACCTGTTTTCAGTTTAAAAAATGAAAAAAATTATCTTTCAATGAACTTGATTATGTTCTCAGTTGGAAAACAATTAAAAAAAATCTTCTAAGCTACTTGTGTTTATTTCTTCATCAAGTCTCTGTAATATTATGTATCAAGGTCCAAAAAAACTAAGACAGGTTTGATAACCAGAGGTCTCCATTTCAATGAGAGAACATAAATTATCAAATGGGTGAAGAGAAGCCCACAGAATGTGAAAGTCTTTGCCAGGTATACATCTAACAGTATTAAAACACAGAATATATAAATAACTTAAGACACAATGAGGAAGAAAAAGCAAACAACCCATTCATAAATGGAATGGTCTAGGTACTGGAACAGAGTGTTCAAAAAACAAAACAAAACAAAAAAACAAAACTAAGAAATATCTCAAAAAATGTTCATGGTCCATAGCAATAAGAGAAATAAAGATCAAAACAACTTTTGAGATTTCATCTTGCTCCAGTCAGAATGGCAAAAATGAACAAAACAACTACCAGCAAACACTGGAGGAAATGGGGTTGGGATAGGGATTGTTGGTACGATTAAAATCTGGTGAGACCACTCTGGAAATCAGTGTGAAGAATCCTCAAAAAGCTAAAAGTAAATCTACCATATGATGCAGCCCTACCACTCCTTGGCATATGCCCAAAGGACTAGAAATTCTACTGTGCTGACACCGGCTCAGCCATGCTCATTGCTGCTCTATTCACAGTAGCTAGGACATGGGAACAACTAAATGCCCTTCAATTGACTAATGGATAATGAGAATGTGGTACAAATATGGAATACTATTCAGCTGCAAAGAAAAAACAAAATCGTGAACTTTGTAGGTAAACTAGAAACAATCATGCTGAATGAGGTATCCCAACCCCCAAAAGACAAAGAGCATATGTTCTCTTATTGGAGGCTCTTAACTCCAAATCTTCAGATGTGAAGGCATATCCCGGAAAAACCACAGGAAGTAAAACAGGACTACAGCTACAGTGGGGGGGGGGGGGGAGCAATAGAACTGGGGAAATAGGGTAAAAGTGATCTGACTGGGAAAATGGGAAAAATGGGGTCTCTAGGAAGGGAAGGGAGATAAATACAGAAGAAATAAGAAGGAGGGTAAAATAACAATAAAGATGTCTTTAAAAGTCATAAGGAATCTTCCTGTTATCCACTTTGAAAACTGTAATGCACCTTATAAGTCTGTGTATAAATATACATACATAGTTTAAATGCAAAGTTCTAATCTGGGCTGACAATGCTCCCTCTAGGAGCCAAAACCAACCAAACAAAGCCACCAGCACTACGCATAAGAAACTCTTTTCATTTGCTTGTCAGGGTTGTCTAAAAGATCCCCAAAGCACCACAGGCCATTGCTATTGCCCTTGGTTGCCACAGAGACAGAAGGTCATTTTGTATTGCTGAAGATACCATGCACTTCAGATACAGGCTCCAGAGGCCCAGAGCTGGGAGTGACTTGAATGCCTCCTCCCTGAGGACTAGCTTTCATGGAGGGAAGCAACCGGCAGTCCTGCCCACCTATGATGCCTATAGAACAAAACAATGACACCATAAGCTTAGGGGTACAATAGTGGCACCTTGGTGTTAGTCAACAGCTCTCTAATGGAACTTAAAACCTGTTCAGCAAGAAGAAACCAAACCTGGTATTGGAAACCTAGTCAACTACCCTGGGATAATGAAGTCATGAGTCTTGGAAGAGAACCAAAAACTACTACTTTACTAAACCAACAATCCTTAGCTGTAGTCTAAATATTCGTCCTTATACCCACAGATAAGTGTAGTCTTCATCCCTCATCACAGAAACTTCTCTTTGCAACAGACAGAGACCACTACAAAATGTACAACCAATCAAAATGCAGAGTTGGGGAGTCCAGTTCCAGTGGATTCATCCACAAAACAACTCCCATACATAAGATTCAGGGAATATTGCAGGAGAGGGGGTGGAAAGATTGTGAGAGCCAGAGAATCACAAAGTTTGCTGTGAGACTGTTTTTCCTAGGGATCTCAGGAGCTACGCCTATAAAGTCTCACCAACATGATGTCTTCAACTTGATCTGAATAAGGATGACACCAGTTGACATGCCAAAGTGGACGGGACAAAGATCATGAGACCTCCACCCTACGCAAAAAAACTGCAGGCAACTGTGGATGTTGAAAGTGGGAGAAACAGTCTTCCTCAGAGAAGAGCACACCAATTGGTTATCTGTTACCAAATGTTTGTCTCTGAAAACATACATACAAGTAACATTATATATATATATAATATATTATATATAAAGTAACGTATTATAGGAATATACATGTACATACATATGTGCATGTGATAACAACTGATGAAAAAGAGGCCATGAATTTGAAAAAGAGCAAGGAGAGGTATATGCAAGGATGTGGAAGGAGGAAAGGGAAGGAGATAAATAATGTAATTCTATTATAATATCAAAAATAAGAGAAATAATTTAAAAAGCTGGTAAAACTTTGTAACTAAACCTTGGTTCCTTACTTCATTTAAAAAATTTGAAGATATTCAATCCTAAAACTATTTTCAATAATATGCTTCAGATATTTACAAACTATAGGATGGCCAAAGTGAAATATCTACTTCATTTAGTCTCAAAAATGTATGATATTCTACACAGATTAAAATAAATTATACTCATACTTCATGCTTTCCACACAGTGAATAACTTACTCATCTAGCCAAGGAAAACAGTGCTGAGGACCACTGAATTAACTTTAGTTATTCTTACAGATACATCTCTAAATATTAACCTCCAAACACAATAGATTTTTTTTCTTTCATATAAAATCTAGAATGGGGCTCTGAATGGTGATGGCCTTACATTATCAGTGATTCAGAGACTCAGAAACCATCTCTTTGTGAATTCCCATCATCAATGAGAGTCCAAACTGTGTTTGGTGACCATCCCTTTTCCTACCAACAAAAGGTGAAAGCAGCAAAATACTACACAGAGTTCTCAGGCTACATCTGAAAATGGTGTTCAGCATTCCTGCCTGTACCCCACTGGTCAGGAACCCAACTACATAACACCCCTAAAAGCAGGAGGGTGGCTTCTGTGGTCCAGCTGTTTACACAGGGGAAGAAGAAACTCAGCAACTATTTCATCAGTGCTCAGGTTTATTTTCGGAAAGGCCTGGATTAGTAACCTATGAAAATCTACAATCAGAATAGCTCACTTTTTTATAACATTATATGTTCTTGTCAACATGAATTTGTTATTTAATTTTGCAGATAATCCTCCCAATCATCCTTTGTGAGAACTGGTTTCCTACTCTTTTCTGGGCTCTGATGCCAATCTGAAATTGAGATATCTATAATCAGAAATACTTGGATCGGATGCAGGTCAATTGCTAGCAGCATAATTATGAGCATATTATGCCACCTCACTAAAGCTATTATTTCATCTATAAAATGACTATAATAGAAAAACTAGATGATATCAAACACTTAAGTGTCAGATAATTATGTTAATGCCATCAACAAATCAACCAGGAGTTTATTTCACTGTCCAAGTCTACAGATGAGACATCCAAGTGACCTTAATAGCGTAGTAGAATCTTGATTTTGACCCAGACCTCTATGATTTTACTTTCTGAGAGCCCATGCTTTAATCTCTTGACTATTCTATTTCTAGGATAGCACATACTTATTAGACTTATTGTGAAAATCAAATGAAAACTAAATGAAGATGTTAGTGAACAAATTCTGATTTGCCTTCTAATGTAAAGAAATAAGTCTATATAGATTAGTGTATCTAAGCCCTGCCACTAGGCTCGATTCTTCACCATCCCCAAAGGTAAACTGACCCACTGGAATAGAAACATTCACAGGTATTTAAAACATATACAAGACTATTTTACTGTTAAAAGTGATCAAAGTTGTGGTTGCCCCATCTCTCTCTCATTCTTACTATTCCCTCTCCAAGGTACATGGTGACAGTTTTTCACAGCACTTAAAACATATGCACTAGCATTAAATATGCTTTAAAGAAATCACTCAGCGATGTTCCAGTTTGTTTCAGGAACACCCGTGCAGAGCAGAATGTGGCAGACGGAGCTGTGTGTGGCAGGAGTGATTAGAAATTATTTGACTATAAAAGGTGACTCTGCAACCTTGAAACGGTGCCACTGGGGGTATTATGCATGTGGCACTCACGCCAATGCAAAGATTTGTAATTACTAAGCACATGCTATAGAGTATAATTTCTTGCTATGGGAGAAATCAAAACTTTTGTGTCTCTTAGCTCAAGCACGGCTCACATCACTTTAATGTGCAACAGAGGTACCATATACTCAATTTTACATGTTACCTTTGAATGTCAAACAATGCCCTGGAAATGTCCAACAGAATCTGTGTGCCAGCTACAAACGGAAGGTATATCACCCAGGACAAATGTGTCTAGGTTTCATTCCCAGAGAAAAAGCCATTGCATTTCCTTAGGGAATGAACAAAACTTTTTAGTGGCAAGAAGCAAAGCTAAAAATAAAAATCCTCCTGGAGAATACATCGGGAACAGGCAGCACTTAAGGGCTTTGGGTTTGGTTAAAGATGGAGCCCTGTTTCAAGAGATAATGAGATTTCCTTATCCTTGGTAGTGTAAGGGCAAATGGAAAAGACAAGCAGAGATCTTGATAATCTGGGGCTCTAGAACCAGTATCTGAAGAGAATCTGTCATTGTCTTCTGATACCCATTGAATATGTGGCTCTCATTCCTTAGCACCTGCCACATGAAAGTGCCCTGACGGGCTGAAAAAGTTAAGCCTTTTAAATGCCTCCTCTCCCTTTTTAGAAGCAGAGGCTGTAGTTAAGCCTCCCAATTAAAGCGAGGCTAACTTCTATCTTCAAACAGATCATTATGCACAAATAATCTTCTCTTTTAGCCTGGAAATTTCTTCTTCAATCCATTTCTACATACTCCTAGGTACAGAAGGTCAACTAGAGTTCTCATCAACTTGAATTAAATAGATCAAAGACAGAACTACACGTTTCTCTTCCATTTACTAACCTCCCCCTTCAGTTTGCCTTTCTCAGTTGTCATTTTAAAATGCAAGATGAGAAAGAGAAAATGTCAACCTTAAAACATAAAATGGGGAAATTAATATGATAAGAAATTAATTACCCACTTTCACAAATTTATGCCATAACTATCTGGTATGTGCTTGCCACAGACGGAATATTGATCTTGTTGTTTGCAGTAACATTGGCCCAAGGCAAATCCCTGCCGTCTGCAGCTCACATCCCCAGATAAGACAGAACAGCACATAAGAACCGGGTGTGTTAAAGGCGTTAGAGGGAAATAGCTCAGGCACACAGAAACGGCCACGGTGAGAAGATCTCCCTGAAGGTGAGAGCTTTCACAAGGAAAACAAAAGGAGAAAGCACTTCAGGGTGAAGGAGAACCATTTTTGAAGATTGAGTGGAACGAACTTGGCATGCTCAGTAAGCAGCCAGGTCAATGTGACTAAGGCCAAATGAGGGATGTGGGTGTGAGGAGGAGCAGGTGATAAGAGACGCCCAAAAGGGAGGCTTGAGGATGTTTAGATTTGCAGTTTTGTTATTTAGAAGAGAATGAGCTGTAGTACGTTTAAAGGATAATTAGGAGACTGGGATGAGTTAGAAGAGTAGTAAATAAGTTCTTTCCTGCAAAATTAAGTTCTAGTGCTGAGATGACCCAGCACTCAGGAGCATTGGCTGCTCTTTCAGAGGATCTGGATTAAATCCCCAGCACCCACAATGAGGCTCACAACTGTCTGTAACTCCAGTTCCAGGGGATCTGGCAGCACCCTCTCTGATAGGGCTTAACATCAGTGACACCATTTTATCAACAAGGTCTTTCCAAGATGGTGATGGTTCTTGATTCTTCTGAAAGACACACTTAGCAGCAGGTTGCATCAGGCAGCATGCTTCTGTGTCCTCATTTCCATCTGCAGCCAATGAGAGCCTGACTAACCAGTTAACCTCAAGCGTCTCCCCATCCTACACCCTAAAACAGCTCACTTCTGCAGCTCTCCCTGGAGCTGCAGTCTGTTTCCACCCTGAATGCTGCCCAGCAGACTTAAGAAAAGCCTACTTAAGTCTGCCACCTCCAAGCTGAAGACCCAGGAATGCCAGCAGTGCAGGTAAAGGCCAGAGAGGCAGAGAGCTAAACACACACATTCCAGATTGGGTCTAAAAGTATGAGAACCAGAACTGCTGATGTCCTGGCCTGCACAGTCAGGCAGAGTTAGGTAAGACTTCCTCTTCATTTGTATTCAACTTAGGTCCTCCATATGTTGGACTCATTGAGTACATCTGTAGGCATGTAGGCCTGAAACATCGAATTAGCCACCCTAGTTCTGGAGCTCATGTGGGATGGTATTTACCTAGTCATGAAGAGAACTTATCTATGTATTTCACATAACCTGTTTGTTCTCTATTAAATTTGTGTCAGGATATTGGTTGTGTGTGGCCATGATGATAACTGGTAAGGCTTCTGAGTGATGAGACACAGATTCTCTTGCTTAATTGGGTTGTCACATGACAATTGACTGGGACACAGGAAGGGGACTGGCTTGACTCAAATGTAGGCAAGCTAACCATGCTTTTACTTTGTAACTAGTGGAAGAGAAGAGGGGTAGAGGGATGTAGGCAGACAAAGAAAGAGAAAATGAGGTCCCTGAGGTGGTGGCATCTTGTTTTAGGAAGACACCATGAGGAAACATGATTAAAGGCATGGGGTGGGTGTCTAAACAGGACCAATGGTAAAAAGGGGAGGACTTGGGGCCCCTAAAAAAAAAAAAACCAAGCCAGGGCAGACTCCCACACAGAATGCTCCTATTCCAAAGAGATAAAGTTATTACTTATGCTTTTTCCAAAAGTCAATCTGTCTTTCCTGGACATTCAATTCTATGTTTTTCACTAGTAAAAAGCTTGACAATTCTCTAGGTGACCACCAGTGCTCGGTTACAGAAGAGCTTTGAGTCTATCTGTAAACAGTCTATGCCAAGGAATGAACCCATGTGTCACAGAGTGGAGGGGGCTTTCTTTACAGTAGGAGTAGCTGACTTTTGATGGCAGAGACTCCAACATCGTACTCTGTGATCCCCGGTTCTCTATGTCTATATTGCAGAAAAGCTGATGGCTGCATATTCTCACTCCTATTACTTTATGTTCTAGTTACTTTTTTTTCTGTTGCTGTGCTAAATACCACTACGAAAAGAGATTTAAAGAAGGAAGTTTTATTTAAGCTTATAGGTTATGGTCCATCCCATAAGGAAGGAACTCAAGGCAGGAGAATGAAGCAGAATCATGGGAAACCACTGCTTGCTGGCTTTCTTCCCTTGGCTTGCTCAGTTAGATTTCTTATTCAGCCCATCCCACTTGCCTACGAATGGTACTGCCCACACTGGCCTGGACCCTCCTGTATCTTATTTCTGAAGCAAATAAGAAAATGTCCCCTCAGATATTTGCTGCAACCCACTACATGTCTGGGTCTTGGAAACTTGATTAGGGCAAGGAGGGAATGAAGAAAGATGGGCACACATACAAACATTCAGAAAAGCTGGGATAGGGTGGGTCATGCACTATGATGGAGATGCATTTGTCTTATGCATGTGAATCGAGGAGGCAGAATGAAGAATGAAGAGGAAGGTTTAGCTGATCTCAGTAGAAGATCATTATAAGGGAGCAGTCTCAGGCTGTAAACATCAGAGAGGAAGAAGCTGTGGTTGATAGTTTTTGCAAACACTAGTTTTAGCCACAGATCACTCATTCCTAACATCCATACTTGAACCAGAGAAGGTTTTTGCCATTCCTCAGAGCTTCACTCAGGGATAGCTTCTCCGTTTCCATGGGTCCAAGGTATTGGAGTCCTTGATGTAGCTATGTTCATGTCAACAATACACATTCACTCAGTACTTCATCCTGCTCTCACAGACCTGTTAGAAATAGGTCTAAATTGGAGAAATAGAACTGAAAAAAAAAGATGGTTTGTGTTGTGATGTTCAAGAGCTCCAGTTAAAGCAGTCAGCCTTGAGAAGACAGAAAGTCACCCTCTTTCTATGGCTGCCTACAGTGTTAAGGCCAGCACATGATCAAAGACAAATACTGAGGCTGCAGCCCTTTCATCACCATTCAGCCCCAAAGGAAATACAGAGCTCCCATTGGGATAATTCCTTGAAGTCACACAAGCCACGTTCATGCCAATGCACTGGTTAGTGCTCAGTGCTTCTTTACCTGGCTACACCTCAGTGTAGGGGTGGCTGGGAAATGGTTTCTTTATTCTGTGTGGCCCTGCATGTAACTGAAGTTAGGTGGTTTTTCATTTTGTTTATTTTGGGTCTTTTGAGTTTTGTTATTAAGAAGAATGTGGGGCTGGAGAGATGGCTCAGCTGTTAAGAGCACTTGTTGCTCTTGCAGAGGACCTCACTTTAGTTCCTAGCACTTATGTGGCAGCTAATAACTGGCTGTAATTCCAGTTTCCAGAGGATCTGACCACCTTCTTTTAGACTCCAAGGCTACAGCATTTACAATGTGCACAAACATACACCCAGGCAAACCACCAATATACAAAAAATGAAAAAAATATTTTTAAAAATTCAAAAGGAAGACTATGACTGAGATTGTGAAATTTGCTACCCATGCTCTAGGAAGCCATTAAGAGCAAGGGTTTGACTAATCTTGGTTGTCAGCTTAACATATCTGGGAAGGGAGACCTCAGTTGAGGACTTGCCTCCATCAGATTGGTCTGTGGACATATCTGTGAGAGCAGGATGAAGTACTGAGTGAATGTGTATTGTCAACATGAACACAACAACGTCAAGGACTCCAATACCTTGGACCCATGGAAACGGAGAAGCTATCCCTGAGTGAAGCTCTGAGGAATGGCAAAAGCCTTCTCTGGTTCAAGTATGGATGTTAGGAATGAGTGATCTGTGGCTAAAACTAGTACATTTCCTTAAAATAAAATACTTTTGGGGAATACCCCAGTTTTTACTGTCTTCCAAAGTAGGACAAATCTACTCTACAATCCAACTCTGTTGTGATTTTTGCTTCACAAAATTTACCCCTGTTTTCTTTTCTCTGTGTATTTATATTCTCATATAAAAAGCTTTGCCATGGAGATGTGTAGTTTAAACTGTAGCGCCCCTTTGCTTACTGCCACAGTAAGGAAGACCGTGTTAATGGTGATACCAAGGTGTGCTCAGGGTGACTAAAAAAGAAGACACTTTGGTAGTAATCAGTATAGAGCCTGTACTGTAGGCTGTGATTTCTGGCACTTCTGTGTTTCTTCTTTCACACCATATGTTGTGTTTTCTGCACTTGAAAATGCCGACATTTGGAAAGAGCTAGAGATGAGGATGACCTTGGTTTATATAATTCCATGTAGTTACAGCACTGACTACCATCTTAGTGTAGAAACAGCTCTCAGAGTTTCTATCCACTGCACCACTGAGTATTGGGAGAGCTATGAGCTGCTGTGACTGACAGAACTCAGTACAGGGAGAGTGTGAGTAGTGAAGGAGAACCAGAATGAGGACTGTGTGGATCCACAAACTGGTCTATGGGCAATAGTTGTAGTTACCACCAGATATGTAAAAACCATTAACTGTTCAACAGTTTAATGGAGTTTATCAACACTTAACAATGCATTGTTTGCTTCATAATTGAATTTTACATTCTAAATAAACATCTACCTTGTACTAAATTTTATTTGGCAATGTGTATGTATGTCTGAATGTGTGCTTCCCACCTTACTCTACACAAGCTTCAAGTTCCACAAAACTGCAACTGTCAATGTTCTTGTTGAATACTCAGCCTTAGCATTAATGGGTCATATCTGGAATAAATAGCTTAGGAAGTAGGCTGTTGCGGATGGGGAAATGGCTTGTTTAATGAACTTGATGCACAGGCATGAGGACCTGAGTTTGAGCCTCAGCATCGCCATAGAAGTTGGATGTGCTGATGCAGACTTGTAATCCTAGTGCTGGGGAAATGGAGATACAAAGATCCCTGGGGTTTACTAAGCAGTGAGTCTAGCCTAATTGATGAGTGCTAGGTCCCACTGAGAGACCCTGTCTCAAAATAATAGGGTGGATGGCTATTGTGGAATGACACCAGACATCGCCTCTGTCTCCATACATGCATATATGTACACACAAGAACACACACACACACACACACACACACACACACACACACACACACACACACACCAAAAATAAATAAGTACTAAATAAAACAAGTAAGTTAAAAACATAGAAGTTGGCTTCTTCCCCAAAGTTTAGCCAATGTAGACAAAATGGTTTGTCCTTAGGGATTTGACAAAATGATCCTTTATATCAATTATTTTCTGTGCTGCCTTTTGGTTGCTTGTTTTAAGGTCCTGTTCTTGCTTCTTGTCAGCCTGATTGATAGCACATATTTAGTAAGGGTGGTGGTTATATTGATCGTCAGCTTGACAGGATCTAGAAGCGTGTGGGAGACAAGCCTCCAGGCATGCCTGTGAGAGATTGTCTAAATTAGATTAGTCTCTGGGCACGCCTATGAGAGATTATCTAGATTAGATTGATTGAAGTGGTGAGATCCGATTAAACTTTGGGCTGGGATTCTGGACTGCAGAACAAGGAGACCTGAGCTGAGCGCTGTCGCTCATCCCGCTCTGCTTCTTGACTGGACAAAATATGACAAGCTGCCTCAAGGGCCTGCAGTTGTGACTTCCCCTGTGCTGGCCTGTCCCCAGGAGCTATGAGGAAAAAGAACTCTTTCTTAAGCTGCGTTTGTCAAAGTATCTTATCAGAGCAACAGGGAAAGTAACCAATATGGTAGGCATAAGGAATCTTCTCTCCAATTAACCCTGTGAAGGATCTTAAAGAGGGTTGCATTTTCTATCTTTAAGGAGTTAATAGATGACTTGGAAAAACAAGACAAATGGACATGGAAAAAAATAGAGAAGCCTAGTGTACTTATTTTACTAACTAGGACCATATATCATACTCCCATTGACTCCTTCTTTAACACATACCCCACCCAGTTATCCTCTTCTAGCCTCGGCGGCTGACATAGCCTTCCGATTCTACAAGATCAGCTCTGCAGCTCAGTTTTTCTCCTAATCCTGCAGTGTCTGTCAAGCAATCCACAAATATGGTGGTCAGGGCAACAAAATCTTTTTATCAATCTTCTTTTAGTAATGGTTATCTTTGCTATAGTGAAACCTCATGACCAAAAGCAATTTGGAAAGGAAAGCGTTTATTTGGCTTATACTTCCACACCACAGTTCATCATGGAAAGAAGTCGGCACAGAAACTGAAGCAGGGCAGGAACCTAGAGGCAGGAGCTGATGCTTCCACCTTCTTGCTCTTTTTATTCTCTCTGTTAGTCCCGCCTATACTTCCTGCCTAGCCACTGGCCAATTAGTGTTTTATTAGCAACACATTTGCCATACAGAACATCCCACAGCAAACCAGTACAACTAATCCCTTGTCAACTTGACACACAAATACTTCACTGTTAAGCTACAAACTTTTCTTTCTTGTTTATCTCCTAGATCACACATTAATATTAACATTACCATATAAAATATTATACAAATTTAAAAAGTCCCACAGTCCTCAGAAATTGAAACACATAAAAAAAACCCAGTCTCTTTAAAATACCCAGTCTCTTAAAAATCCAGTGTTTCTCAACTGTAGGCTCCTATAAAATAAAAAATAAGTTAAATACTTTTATACTCTAAGAGAGAAAAACCACGGCACAGTCACATTCTGAACAAAGCAAAAACAAACTCTGGTTGTAAATAACTCAGTACTCCATGTCTTTTGTGTTTTATTCTATCTCAGTATTTCTCACATACTGCAGTACACTTCACTGTGTCCTATCCCAGGACTACTTCACCCTATGATCCAAAACTTAGAAATATACTTCTCTACAACAATAGAATGTTTCTATATCGTCATTCAAATTGAATACATGTGTTTTAATGATCATTAAAAATAATAACAACAACAACAACAGAAAGCATCTTTGAAACAAATTATATATTGCAGCTTTTTGACTCCTTGGACCTGATGCTTACATGATTGGCCAACATAGTCAGTCCTGCTTCTGGTTTTGCCTTTGCATCCTGAGAGTTACTTGAATGTAGAAAGGATGGGAAGAAGAAGAACACAATTACACATGCTAAAAGAATCCTCACTCCAAACATGAATGATGCTAGTACTCACACTGGTAAATGTTAATTGCCCCCCTGTCTTCTATTGACCACAGATTTTTGTTTTCCCTTTTTCCTCTTTGTAAAGATCCATGGTTTCTTTGTGAAGTCAATTCTAAAGTGAATGTTTTCTACTGTGTACCTGAAGCAGGGAAATATCTCAGCCTTGAGGGACAAGATAAAGCATGGGAGGAAAGACACCCTGAAGCTGTAAATGAGAAGTGCTACAGGGTGCTCACTGGAAAACCAACTGAAGAATCTGTTATGGGGAACAAAGTCGTTGTGGGTTTGTACCACAGTGCCAGGTATTTGGATAATGAAGCCTTATTTTGCTTCTTTACTTTGTCTTCAAACATTTAATGTTTTAAAATTACTTTAACCTTTAAGACAGAAATAGCCCAATGCCCTTCAGAAGAAATTATATTACCACAAATATGCATTTCCAAAGTCTGTTTTCTTCTCACATTCTCTATCAGATTAAGTAGAGACATTAAATGGCAGCATCATCAGGAGCCTTATAAAAATGTACATGGTGATGTCCTTTATGACTAGAAGGGCAAGGCAGCAAGCCATGGGATGAGTAGGGCACTGTCTCCAAATGATGATACTTCTAAATCTGTCCCCACTTCTCTATGAGGACTGAAAAGAAAGAGTGTACTGTAAGCCTTCTAGGTTCTTATTTTGGAACGTTTGCAGTACTAGTTCATTACTATCCCTTATTTTCTAGCTGTGTTGTCTTTGGAAGTATCACAAATACGTTTGGAAATGATATTTTTCCTTAAACATTTAGACTTCATAGAAAATTTAGATTAGAACATAATCACTTATAGTATGACTTCAAATGATACCCTAATTAAAACTTTCTCGAATGAAAAAGTAGTCTATCAAGCTCAAGTTTTTCTAAATTATCTCTAATGTTCTTTAGAGAACTTTGAGCTGATTGGCAAAATCTAAAACTTCTAGTTATAAAAATGCAGCATACATAGTAGACATGATACTGTGCTTCCTAGTTTCTTGTCAATTTGACCCAAGGTAGAGTCATCTGAGAGGAAGGAATTTCAATTGAGAAAATGCCTCCATAAGGTTGGGCTATAGACAAGCTTGTAGGGCATTTTCTTAAAATTATTGATTGATGGGGGAGGGCACAGCCCATTTTGAGTGGTGCCATTCCTGGGATGGTGGTCCTGGGTTCTATTTAAAAAAAAAAGCAGGCTGAGCAAACCATGGGGAGTAAGCCAGTAAGCCATGGCCTCTGAATCAGCTCCTGCTTCCAGGTTCCTGTCCTGTTAGTTCCTGCCCTGACTTCCTTCATTGATGAACTATGATGTAGAAGTATAAGCCAAATAAATCCTTTCCTCCCTCAATTGCTTTTGGTCATGATATTTTATCATAATGGTAGAAACCCTAAGGGTACCCCAATCAAAACGCTATTGTAATCCTGGCACAACCATTGCTGACTGGGAAGACACTGGCTATGTCCTATAACACTGTAAGATATTTCTCGGGCCTCCTCACTGAGATTGTTGTGGAAATATAAATAGATAACTGAATACTTTAGTATTTTGAGATATCTCCAAGAAACATGGCACAAAGGTTGAAGTTCATTCTCCCTGATATTTTGCTTGTGGCTGAAATGATCTAAACCTCACTGTTCATACACATGACTTATTGACAACCAGTTCTTCATGTCATCTGTCCTGATATAAAAAGCAAGGCACTTGACAACATTCATCCCATGACATGCAACAGCTATTTAATAAAAAATTGAATCTAAACACATGAACAATTCTAGAATTTCACTTTGGAGTGTAACATTCACTAATCAGAACAAAGATGGTACATTGCTACAAATTAGTAACTTAACTGTCCTGATCACCATTGTTTTCCATAGTCAGTGCATACCCAGAGAACTCTCTGCAGTGGTGGAATTCTTCTATAGTAGAGTGGTCTAACCCAGCAATCACTGTAGTCATAACCTCGTATAGTTACTGGTACAACTGAGAAACTCAACTTTTCATTTTATGTCATCTCAAATAATTAAAGTTTAAGTGGCTGTATAAGTAGTTGTTCTCATATAGTATAGATTGGTACCTAAGACACAGATATTGTCTATGAGCAAGAGAAGTGCTCATGGCCACTTGAATTCTTAAAACAGTTTACAAAGAGAATCTGTTGGGCTATATATGTTATGATATTGCCTTCAGGTTAAACTCTGTATTCATAGCCATCAATTGCCTTTAAATAGTTTACTCAGAGCAGAGTAGCACACCTGCTTATTGGTTCTATCTGCTTTCCCATCAGGGGTTAGCAAAGGCAATGTCCCAGAAATGGGTTATCCTTGTATGATTCAAGCATCCACTTTCAGGGGAGACATTTTGAGCATCTTAAGTAATTCCCAGACATGATTTCAAAGAATACTTTGAGATGATTTCTTAGATAGACCCAAAAGAAAAGTTAAATGATTCTGATACTCAGAGGTCAATGTTCTTACAGAAACTGAGGGATAACTATTTGAGCCCAGGAGTCAAACCATGTTTTCAAGAAAAATTCCATTTTTATCTGTCTTGGGAGAAAGTCACATGGAAGACATTTAGGTATAGATCTTTATGAAGTAACTCTGACAAAAAAAGAGTCAAAAGCTGTAGTCCTTTAGCTAAGTCTGCTTCAGAATACAAAACAAAAATCCATGGTTAAAAACAAGTAAACAAAGGCAGATCAAATACCAGGAGGCCCAGCAAGGAACTGCAAAGCAGACAAAGATAAAAGAGTTTGATGTGGCAAGACCAAACACAATAATTTCAGGATTAGCTGTATAAAGTGTGGTGATAAAATAGATTCTCCAGGTCAGGACATTTTGATATGAAAAGAAACTCTTAACAAATTATCCTGAAAATTGCAACTATTTTGTGTAAACAGATGTATCCTCCCCTTAACTTTGGGAGGAACATGCTCTGGGCCAACAGAAGTGGTTTGTAAGCAGTAAATAGGTCAATAATGGTAGGTACCACACGTGCTGGCTTCTTTCAAAGACATGTTTAGAATTACCAAGTGCTATTAAACATCAGCAATCATTAAAAGTCTGTGCAGCTGTCTTTTGAGAAATGCTCCTCTTGATCCCAAACCTCCATCTGCACATTTAGGGAAGTCTTCCACTGTTACAAATCATGCTTCCTTTAGGACACATCAGAGCTACAGAGAAGATTTAGCCAAGAGTTTGACAAGTGTACGTATAGAGCAATAGATGATGAGTGTTTATAAATTTGTTTAACAAGTGCATGATCTCTGTGGTGATTAATATTGTTGATTTGACAGGCTCTAGAGTCACTTAGGGGATAAGTCTGTGGGCGAGGCTGTAAGAGATTATCTAGACTGTGGTGACTTCATTATTCTCTGCTTTCAGACAATGGGGCAGTGTGACTGTCTGCCTCAAGCTCCTCCTCCCAGGAGTTCCCTGTCATTATAACCGTACCCTGTGAGAGAAAGCCAACCTGCCCTCATCAGGCATTTTGTCCCAAAGAAGAGGAGAGCAGCCAATACCATCTCTTTTGCAGATAAACAACTAGAATTCTGGACAATATGTAATGTGTATACAGTTAAGAAACCCACAATTCCCTAAGATATGCTGTTCATTCAGATAGAGCCCAAGATCACAGACATAGGAGTTAAATCAACCTCAAGCCTTCCTATAGCCCCAAAGGAAGTCTATTCACACAGATACAGTCTCCCTTTCCTTCCTCTTCTCCTTCCTCACTCTTTCTTTTTCTTCCCCTACCCCCACTTTCCTGTCCATTAATCAAATACATTTCAGGATTCTTTACAACTGAGGTTTGAAAGATTAATAAGTTATGATTACTCCTAACTTTTCTCTGGATACCTACTACTGTGTGAGCCATCATATGGTAGGATTGGCCTATTATATGACCGAGGCCCTGGTCATAGCATGGTTGAAGGAGAGACCACACTGACCCTTCCTGGCTTGACAGTCCATTGCATTCTCCCTCATGACTACAGCCTGGTGAATTTATGTAAATCAGCACCAATGCAGTGTTAAAAGCCTCTTTTATAACTTACTTTCTGTGTATAGTAGTATTAGTTAATCTCCCAAAGCAGACTTTTATTTTTAATAACTGAAACATAAAATGAATAATAAATATGTTTTTCCACATCACATTGTATTTTCATCAGAAACCACTGGAAATATGTAAAACAATGTAATGACAAAGCAATTATCAACTCTTGATATTTGTATTAGACTCAATTAAGTATTCTATTATGTGATAAGTGTATACTAACTGGTAGGAATGTCAATGGGGATGTGCTTTGTCTTTCTGCCTTTCTGTATTATTTTCTTCCTATATATTTATCTTAGAGTTGCATATTCTCTTAGATCTAATTACTGCAAATAAAACATACTATATTTAAATATATGATCAGGATTCATCTTAACTGAAAAAGACACAATTTCTTACTTTTCAGCAGTATTAAGCACTGTCAGGCCTCTGTGATTTACCTAATATAGTAATGAAGTATAATCATGGCAGCATCCATTTACTAGGGATAAGATATCTTTAACTCAATTTCTTTCATGAAATTATTTGTAAGTTCTTAAGGAAACAGTGTGTAGCACCTAGTGAGGGTACCATCTTCTGTGTTTTCAAGCTAACCTTCAAAATGTTCCACTATTTTCCTGGCATTTCTAGGGACATCCATTATGAAATACAGAAAATATTTATTCAACTCATCCTCACCACAAGAAAATTAGGATATTATGTAGAACAAAATACACCTGACTTTTTTGTTAATGCTTTCCACGGTTCTCATTTACTGCTCATTGAAACCATGCTAGTAAGTGTATACATCTCCAGCTTCTCTAAGCTTCTTGTGTCTTTCTACAAAGCCTTTGTTTCCCGAGCCTTCTTTGCCTTTATGAAAGAGAAAAAGCCTTTGTCCTTCATCTATGCATGCCTAAGGATTTGTTGGGTGATTAACCTCATTGCAGGACTCCAGGGAACTGCACTAAGACAAAAGGGGTGATGCCCTTATCATTACTTTCAGGTAATAAGGATTCTGTACTGGACCCAGAATACCTGGGGTGCATTTGGGATAAACTTACTAATGATGAATAAAGAGGAGCCCGATCATGAGGTAAATCCTTCCTACTGATAAGAAGACAGAGTTTATCAGCATAAGTGCACAGATCAGTATAGAAGCGTAAGTGCACAGATCAGTATAGAAGCGTAAGTGCACA
>CABHPR010125280.1:0-25096 GCA_902168415.1 Peromyscus melanophrys
TGGAGATTGAACTTGGGACCTCACACATTATCTATCTATCTATCTATTTTTTGGGGGTGCTGGACATTGAACTTGGGACCTCACACACATGCTCTAGCACTGAGCTATGTTCACAGCCCACATTTTTATTTCTCACTTCCTCTTCCCTCTTCAGTCCCTCCCAGGCACTGAGTGTGGCCACTGTGTCTAGACTGGTTAGGGCTTCTACTGCTGTGATAAACACCACGACCAAAGCAACTTGAGGCGACGAAAGGGTTTATTTGGCTTACACTTCCATAACATCATTCATCATGGAAGGAATCAGGAACCTGGAGGCAGAAGCTGATGCAGAGACCATGGAGGAGTGCTGTTTACTGGTTGCTCAATCAGCTTTATTATGTCACCCAGGACCACAAGCCGAGGGCTGGCACCACTTATAGTGGGCCAGACTCTCCCACATCAATTACTAATTAAGAAAATGGCCTACAGGCTTGTCCATAGGTCAATCTGATGGGGCCATTTTAGCCAGCACAGGTATGTTCCGTACTATGCAAACACAAAGATCAAGCAGGGAATGGAGGTTCACGGCCTGAATCTCAGCACATCGGAGGCTGAGGCAGAAGGACTGTAAGTTAAGGAGGTTGTGTTGGGAAAATTGCAAACTTGAAGTCAGCTTGGGTAGCACAGAACCTACCTGTCTAAAAACAAAATCAACCAGCCAACCAACCAAGCTCGGGTAGCATAGAACCTTCCTGTCTAAAAACAAAATCAACCAGCCAACCAACCAACCAACCAACCAAACAAACAAACAAAATTCAATAAAAACATAAATACATAAGGTCAGGCCCATATGGTGGCGCACACCTTTAATCCCAGCATTTGGGAGGCAGAGGCAGGCAGATCTCTGTGAGTTTGAGGCTAGCCTGGTCTACATAACAAATTCTAAGCTAGCCAGGGCTACATAGTGGCATCCTGTCTCAAAAATAAAATAAAAATAAATAAATAAATGAATGAAAGGACACTATGGGGCTGGAAAGGTGGCTCAACAGTTAAGAACACTTGCTGCTCTTGGAGAGCACCTGGGTTTGCTTCCCAGCACCCACATGGCACCTGTAACCTTGGTTCCAGGGAATCCGATGTCCTCTTCTAGCCTCAGTAGGTACCCGAACTTACATGGCACATGTGCATGCACTCAGGCACTCACATATCCAGATAAACAAACACATCTTTAAAAAAGAAAGAAAAAGTATACCAAAAATGTAAGAAGGGTCATTTGACATTTGATAGAGCGGCCTAACATGGGAAAGACAGGCAGGCCCAAACCAAAGAAAATGGAAACAGAAACTTCCTTAAGGATGCTGAGAAGGAGCAGAATATGCAGAGAGAGGAGGAGGAAGAGTTGAGGGCAGCACCTGTGCAGCTGGCCTACAGAGCTCAGGAAACTATGTCCCTGGCTTCGAACCTCCTGGGCCAGGGCTGGGGTGTGTGCACTGTGTGCCACAGTTCTTTGGGACCCAACTCCCTCAGGTTCTTCAGGGCTTCCTGGGCAGGCACTAAACTTGTTCTGAGGAAGCCCTGGGTCCAAACTGCTTAGGCAGGCTGTAATGGCAGCCACTTCCTGGCATAGGGCCCACAGTATTTGCCAGAGAGGTTCTTACCTGAGATGAGGTGAGTTACTCACCAAATTTACTTAGCCTAATGTGCAAGGAGCCTTTTTTTTTTTCCTTAAAGAGGATAGTTATCAAAGGAAGAGGGTATCTTTGTGTTCACAAAACAAGTCACAGCCATTACATGGGAATAAAGTTAGAGACACTAGAAAAAACCCTCCAGGAACCTTGACGGTCACACAGCTGGATACTCATACACACCATTCAGCAGTCACTGCTCAGGCCTGATCTGGGGGCATAGCACATAAGACCTGACTCTTCCTCTCTGGAAACTCACAGCCTAGAAAGAGCTAGCTTGTTGCCAGGAGTGGTGCACAGGCCTTTAATCTCAGCACTCAGGAGGCAGAGGCAGGAGGATCCCTGAGTTTGAGGCCAGCCTGGTCTACAGAGTTCCAGGACAGCCAGGACTACACAGAGAAACCCTGTCTCGAAAAAACGAGAGAGAGAGAGAGAGAGAGAGAGAGAGAGAGAGAGAGAGAGAGAGTGAGTGAGTGAGTTACACATGGGGCAACAAGAGCCAGGGATCGTGGTACATATCCTAACACTTAGGAGGCTCAGGCAGGAGGCGCTCATGCTCAAGTGTAGCCTGAGCTTCACGGAAAGATCATGTCAAAATATAAGCACACAACAAAACAAACCCCAGACCTGGGGCAGTATGATGAGTGCTATGCCAGGGGTGTGATGGAAAGCAGGGAGCATCTAGTCATTCTCATGCCTCCTGCTGAACTCAGGCTAATCAGAGAAAAGGAATCAAGAAAAATACTCATGCCATTTACAAAGCACATCATGCACTTCTCTGTACAGGTTTCCTGCACAAAACGAAGGATTCTCCTGACTGACGCAGACCCACTCGATGTTGACCCTATTCCAGTGGGTCCTAACTGGTGCTTTAGGTTAACGATTCAGTCTCTCTGGGACTTGATCTTGCTGTGAGGTGTATCTGCTGAATGGAACAGGAACAAGAGCCCCAAACACAATGGGGCAGTGACTGTGTGTGGTCATCAGATCTTGTCTTCTGTATCGTTCAAGGTCTTTGTGCTAGCTGGGTTTTCATCAACTTGGCACAAGCTAGGGTTCAGGAAGAGTAACCTCAGTTGAGGGAACATCCTTCATCAAATTGGCCTATAGGCAAGTCTGGGGGCATTTCTTGATTTTTGTTTGTTTGTTTGTTTTTGTTTTTCTGAGACAGGGTTTCTCTGTGTAGTTTTGGTGCCTGTCCTGGATCTCGCTCTGTAGACCACGTTGGCCTCGAACTCACAGAGATCTGCCTGGCTCTGCCTCCCGAATGCATAATCCCGGCACATTTTCTTGATTAATGATTGATGTGGGTGGGGCCACTCCTGGGCAGGTGGTCCTGGGTTGTATAAGAAAGCAGGTAGAGCAAGCCAATAAGCAGGGTTCCTCCAAGGTCTCTGCTTCAGCTCCTGTCTTTGGGTTCCTGTCCTACTTCCCTTGGTACTGTGCCTGGGACATGTAAGCCAAATAAACCCTTGGCAAGTTGCTTTTCATCATGGTGTTTATCATAGCAACAGAAGGCAAACTAAGACAGTCTCTTTCTCACTGGACTCCGTCCCTCCCTGCACCATGCCCACTACCAACTCCTACTGCCCGATTCTCTTTCAGTTCCACACATCTCTCTACCCACAACTTGTGCTTCTTTCTAACACCCCAACAACCTGATCACAGTCTGGGGAGCAGATGGCACCTAGCACAGATAGCCAAGGGGCAATACGGCCAGGTATGGTGGTCACCAGATACCCACCTCTCCTGTTGAACACTGGTGCTGTCTTCTTGGTATTCCTGAGTTCCTATTTCCCAGTGATAGAGAATCTGATTTGCTGCCCTTATCTATTTGTGCCCATGGGTGGAGTGTGTATTATTCAATTATTCAACATCCAGAGTTGTTCAATTCTGGATGAACTGGCTGTAGCTGGGGGAAGATCTAAAACAGCCAAGCAATGCTCTCAGAGGAATGGGCTTGGCAAGAAATGGCACCATAATCAAGCGCCATGTCTGTAAACTTTTTAATTCAAGGTCCTGTCCCTGAGTTTACCCTCAGTGCAAAACCTCCACATGCTACTGTAACTGTGTTTGTGAGCACCTCTGGGGCTGACCTCTACATAGGATTCATTTCCTCATTTTCTGTGCCCAGCTCAGGTGTAGGCATGTAGGAAGTGCTCACCAAATACCTGTTGAGTGACTCTCCTTTCTCCCCACACACATCTCCCCCCTCCTGCTCTTTTAGTATCATTACCATAACAGATAAATATCAGTTAAAGTTCCATTTTGTGTTTTCTAGTTCATAAAATTCAACCTCTTACAACAGCGAGCTCACCTGCCATTTCTTCCATGAAACCTTCTTGAATTCCCAGTTGTGTGTGTACACATCTGCTCCCAAGGATCACTATCTCTGTCTGTCTTAGAGTTCTATTAGTAACTCACATGCACTAAGCTAGTGGGGGGTGAGCTTTTTAGGTGAGGAGGTGTGGTGGTATTGTGTTCCCCAAAATATTGTGTACCTTAATAAACTTCTCTGGGGTCAGAGAACAGGACAGCCACAATATTAAACATAGAGGTTAGGCAGTGGTAGCATACGCCTTTAATCCTAGCATTCCAGAGACAGAAATCCCTCTGGATCTCTGTGAGTTCAAGGCCACATTGGAAACGGCCAGGCACGGTGATACACACCTTTAATCCCAGAAAGCACACCTTCAATCCCAGGGAGTGGTGGTAGAAAGCAGAAAGGTATATAAGGCGTGAGGACCAGAAACTAGAAGCATTTGGCCTGGAGAGGCCTTTGGCCTGGAGAAGCATGTGGCTGGTTAAGCTTTTAGGCTTCTAGCAGCAGTTCAGCTGAGACCCATTCTGGATGAGGGCTCGGGGCATCCAGTCTGAGGAAACAAGACCAGCTGAGGATTCAGCGAGGTGAGATAGCTGTGGCTTATTCTGTCTCTCTGACCTTCCAGTGTTCACCCCAATAACTGGCCTCAGGTTTGATTTTATTAATAAGACTTTTAAGATTCATGCTACAAGGAGGCAACTGTTTAGCTTGTGTTCTCCCTGTACCTAGCAGATCCCATAATGAACTGAGTATTCACTGGAGAAAAACCTTGCGAGGGTTTTCCTTAGCACAACTGGATTTGTACACAGTTCGCCACACTTCTTTTTTGACCACTGGATACATTTATGAGAGAGCTGGTCAAAGCCAGGGGTACAGTCTGAATCCATGAATCCATTAAACAAAGAAGAAAAAAACCCCACCAACACCCTAACGGTCCGGTGTGAGAACATACCCCTGAGCTGGACCTCATTAGCAACATGTGACGACCAACTGGGCCACCAGCCAGTGTCCCAACTCTTAATGATACGGGCTCACTTTAGAATCAGGTTCATTTTTTAATGATAATAGGGAAATGATCACAGGCCGTGAGGTAGGAAGGAGAGTGGATAATGAGGAGGGGAAGTGAGAGAGAGACTCGATGGGGGACACTCACGAGGAAAGATCTAAGGGACAGAAGAAGAAAGACCTGGAAGGGAGGAAGGAAGGGAATGGGGCCTGGGCTTCAACAACAGCCGTTTGATTCATCTGGTCCATTATTCCAGGGACAAGGAAGCAATCCACGAACATGGAAAGCAGATTCTGCAGCGTGATAAAGAGAGAGCCTTTAGTGGTGCGCATTCGTCACACGACTCTCACTGTTAAAGCATGAACTGAAACAGAAACCCGGGAGAGTCGGGATTTGCAAAAACACGCTAGGATAAATGAAAGTTTCAGTCATCGGGCCGGGCACTTAGGTTGACCACAGCGTGATAAAGCACACTTGTGGAGTCCTGATGTCTGATGCGGATGCAACCAAACTGGTTACTTTCACAGATCAGGATTAGGTGGGCCACGGATTCACCTCAATAAAGAGATGACAGGTGCAAGGATTAACCTATGTAATTGTGTAAAAGGATTTGTATTAATTTATAAGAATACCATCCAAGGCTGTTCATGCAAGGCAGACAGGGTGTTTGTTTTTCTTTTTTTGAGCAAGGAAGACAGTAAGATACATCTTTACGTTTTTAAAATTTACTCTTTGGGAACAAAACCATTTAGCTATACTGAATCTGATATTTTTCCCAATTACACTGGAAAGCACTAACGAATGTATCACTTTTTCAACTTCGTTTTGTAACACTTGAGTGCTTACCACTTGATGTGCCATTTAAAGGATAATTAATGGATAAACTAAAAGGATAATTATTATGGAGTTTAATATAGCAGGCAAACTGCTCATTAATCCTTACAAGCATGGCTTCGTTATTATCATTTACTTAAAAAGATACCACAGGGAACTGGTATTTACCACCACATTAACTGCGTATTATAGACCACACTGTATGTTTCAGCAGTAATCCTGGTTTATTCAAAAGTAAGCTTTATTTAAAATAGCGACTCTGCTGGCTAATCGATACTCTGGAAAATTAGTTACAACTTTCACATTTTCTCTCTTCATTATTCATACAGAAGCTGCCTTTAGGAAAAGCTGAGCTATCTTACAGCACAGCGAGCCTCTGTACTATCAGACAGTAAAAGTCAGACATGAAGAACAAGGATGCATAGAATGGGAGATACAAGATGACACTAATTGAGATCGAGCAAGGTTCAAGAGACAACACAAATGTAAATAATTATGTCAATTTTCTGGAATGTTATTTAAATAATCAATAAAAATATCTTATGGGACATTTGGCAAATAATTTGCCCTAAATAAATCTTGGATAACCATAGCTTGTCCGAAATTTCTTTCAAAAACTGTAATAATTCACCATAAAAGGAAATGCACCAAAATGTTAACAACATTACATCTAGGAGGCAGGTTCAAGGGTGACTTTTTTTCTATATCCTTATATCTATCTATCTATCTATCTATCTATCTATCTATCTATCTATCTATATCTATTTACTTATAGCTATATATAAAATGTGTATTTTTATATAAATAAAACATATTTTTCTATATCTATAGATATTTTTCCTGAATACATGTTCTGTATCTTTTTCATTTGATATTTTAAGTTTGCATTTTAAAAACCCAAGTCTTTCTTTTAAAAGTGTAAATAACACACCGCAAGTCCATTTGCTTTCTGGGTAAATAAGTGAGACAGAAAGGAAACTGAGGACAGGCCTAGCACTTAAGTCTCGCTTCTTAGTCTTCCTTTAAAGGTCTCTTGCTGCCATTTGCCTGCAGGAGGGGTGTTCGTGATGTGTGGACACACACAGCAAGGCACACACGCGAGGTCAGGAACAACTTCATGGAGTCAGTTCTCTCCTTCCCCTTTAAATACATGTCAGGGATCCAATTCAAGGTGCCAGGCCTGTGCCGCCTTCACCCAGGGAACCATCTTGCCAGCCCCAAACTTCTGTGTCTGTCAATTTAATCTTGAAGGATATTTCAGTAAGGAGAAATTATAGTAGGAAAATATGGATGCTGTGTATCTGTTTTCTCATAACATTAAGTTCTTTTCTATATTTTCAAGACAAAGTCTCACTCTGTAGCCCAGGCTGACCTTGAGCCTACAGATCTGCCTGCCTCTACCTCCCCAGTGCTGAGATTACAGGTGTGCTGGCTTTAACCATGCCTGGCTCATGATTAATATTATTATTAATGATCAAAGATTTTTCTAGTATGGATACCTCAAACCACTACTATCAGCCAGGCTTCTGGCTGTGATGGAATATGTCCATCGAGTTGATTTTATGCCACAGATCTGAAAGTACAGGTCTTGACAAACAACGAGGGAGGAGAGTCTTTCCTCTTTATTGCCACTGATAATTTACAACATTTCAAATTTTTTATTTCAGTGGAAGAGAAAGAATTGAAATTCGAAGAAACCAACATTTATTACATGACTTCTAACCAGCAGGCACCACAGACTACTCCTTCATATCAACGGTTCATTTAGCTTTCCCATGAATGCAGGTGGTGGGATTCAGTTCTCCTTTCACAGGTGAGAACAAGCCTCAGCAATGTTGAGAAATGTGCCTCAGGTACACAACGAGGACCCGAACTGGGGCCAGGTCTTGGCAGTTCCAAAGCCAACATACAACACTCTTCCCAAATGCTCACAGATCCAGAATCCTTGAAGGATAACCTATCAGTTTAATTTATTTAATATCTAAAAAATTTTTATGTGTGTGTATGGATCTGTGTGCATGTGTGTGCCTGCGCACTGTGGGTACCTAAAAGGCCAGAAGAAGGAGTCAGATTCCCTGGAGCAGGTTATGCAGGCGGTTGTGAACCACCCAGTGGGATGCTGGGAACCAAACCTGAGTCCTCTGCAAGGGCATCAAGGGGTGTCCTAACTGCTGACTGTCTCCATCCCCAAGAATAACTTTGCAGAACAGGCCTGCACAGAGATGGGGAGAGCTCATTGTGGGAACACAGGCTCATTTAACTAGGAACCCCCATAATCACACTTAAAACCTTACCTCTAATTCCAAGGCTTCTGAGAGTAATTTCTGGGCGTTTTTTCGAAATGACTCAGTTTTTGGATCACTTCGGACTTCAATAGAAGGTCTATCCAAATGTTTTTCAAAGAAAGTTTTCCACTCGGTGCGAACTTCTTTGGCGAGACATGCCACCTCTGGATCTGAGTGCCTGCGCATTTTGTTCACAGTGTGACCTAGAACAGAGAGAATCAGAAGGAAATGCATTCTGTCTTCTGGAAAGCACCGAGGGGCACTCACATACTCGAGGTTGCAAAGACTTCTGTGCAAGCATCCGTCCGTACGCATGAAATGCATGTATGCGGGTAAAACGAGACCATCTCTGGGGAGAACTGAACTGGCCAACGTGGCGAGTCATCAAGAAGATTCAGAAAGAACAAAGGAGGCCAAGTGCAGTAGAACACACTGTTAATCCCAGCACTCAGGAGGCAGAGACAGAGGCAGCAGAGCTTGATGAGTTCAAGGCCAGCATGGTCTACAGAGCGAGTTTCAGGCCAGCCAAGGCTACCTAGTGAGACCCTGTCTCAAACAGTAATAACAAAAGGAGAAGTTTCCAAAGTTGCAATGGAAGAGACTGAATTAAGATTTATCTTTTTTGGAATCTTACTATATTTAAGTTAAAAAATTAACTGTATTTATTGAAAGACTATTCTTAAGTGGGTGTGGGTGTTGTGTGCACATGCGTACATTTGTGTAGGTGCTCAACTGCATGGGTGTGCATGGAGGCTAGAAGCTGACATCAGGTCGACATCATGATGTCTTTCTCAATTGCTTCTCATCGTATTAATTTATTTATATTATGTGTATGAATGTTTTACTTGCATATGTGTATATGTGTACTATGTGTGTATCTGGTGCCTGTGAAGGTCAGGAGGAGTCAGAACCTTTGGAACTGGAGTTACATATGGCTGTGAGCAGCTATATGGGTACTGGGAACCAAACCGGGTTCCCTGCAAGAGCAGCCAGTGCTCTTAGCCACTGAACCATCTCTCCACCCCTCTCCACCTTCTGTTTTGGGTCTGTTACTGAACCTGAGGCTGACTGCTCCCACTAGATTGACTGCCCAGTAAGCCCTGGGGTCCTCCTGTCTGTGTCCTCCAGCAGCCACATCTGGCTTTGTGGGTTCTGGGGGTTCAAGCATAGGTCTTCATGCTTGCATAGCAAACACTTTACCCATAGCCATCTTCCCAGACCCTAAAAGAACACTTTTTACTTAACTAATATGAAAAGATTGACAGGAAATATTTTGTGGGCCCTGATAAGCGACGCAGTCAGAAGACAATTCCAGTGCACGAGCTATGCACGGAAAAGCTAATGGGGACTTCATGAGGGTAGGGGATGAACTGCCATCATCTGTATCCTGACCCTATGAGAGACACCAGGCAGGCGGGGAGTTATTGTTAATTTGGTTAAGCATGAAAACCGCATTTGGATTAAGTAGAAAACTATCTAGATGTTGTGGAGATGCTCACTGAAGTTTGGAGCCGTGGTGTCTGCTGAGTTCAGGAACCCTTAGCATCAGAGTGGCTCTGTCTCACCTTTGTATGTCTTTTGTGAGACCAACACACTACCCACAGTGCCAAGTCTCCTTCTTCTTTTGTATTTTTAATGTTTTGGCATTTATTTATTGTGTTGTGTTTAGTGTATCTATTAGTGTATCTATTCAGTGAATCTATTTAGTGTATCTATTCAGTGTATTAGGTTTGTGTGGGGGTCTTGCATTTGTGCACCATGCTGCACACACGTGGAGGTCAGAGGGCAACCTATGGGAATTGGTCCTTTTCCTCCACCACCTGGGTCCCTGAGACCATATTCAGATGGTCAGGTTTGGTGGCAAGTACCTTTAATTGCTGAGCCATCTCTCTACCCTGTATTTTCCCTTTTAAATAATTTATTTTCCTACAACATAAATTTGATTATTTCACTCTGCTATTTAAACCCTTAAATCCTCCAGTCAAACTCTTCCATGGGTCCCGTCACAACCTGCCACCTTCCCCTACTTCCTAGCTTCATTTCCAGCTACCCCCTTCCTGTCACCCCACACCAGCTGCCTGTAGCTCCTAAAATGCTTGAATATTTTTTCTTGTCTCTTTACTTCTACATCCTTGTAAGCATTCTGCCCACCTGAAATACTCTCCTCTGCTGTGGGATGTTCTGTATGGCAAATGTGTTGCTAATAAAACACTGATTGGCCAGTGGCTAGGCAGGAAGTATAGGCGGGACTAACAGAGAGAATAAAAAGAGCAGGAAGGTGGAAGGAGACACGGCCAGACGCTGCCAGCCACCGTCAGGACAAGCAGCATGTAAAGACATTGGTAAGCCATGAGCCATGTGGCAAGGTATAGATTTATAGAAATGGATTAATTTAAGATATAAGAACAGTTAGCAAGAAGCCTGCCACGGCCATACAGTTTGTAAGCAGTATAAGTCTCTGTGTTTACTTGGTTGGGTCTGAGCGGCTGTGGGACTGGCAGGTGAAAGAGATTTATCCTGACCCTGGGCCAGGCAGGAAAACTCTAGCTACACTCCTCCCTCTTCAGCTGGCTTAGCTTTCAGCTTTGAAGACTCATTCAGTCCCACCTCCTCCAGGAAGTCTTCCTCAGTGACGACAGCTTTGCTGGTACCCTGCCCTGCACCTATGCTCACCACCAGGCTCACTAGTGTACACTGTACCTATCTGGCAGTCACCTCCTGCTCACCAAGTGAGTTTCTTGAGGAGTACATTCTTCTGTGGGTGCTGTGGGATGGTCTGTATGTCAAGTGTGTTGCTCTGATTTTGGTCAATAAATAAAACACTGATTGGCCAGTAGCCAGGTAGGAAGTATAGGCGGGACTAACAGAGAGGAGAATTGAGAGAACAGGAAAGCGGAGGGAGACACTGTGGGCCAGGCAGGAAAACTCAAGCTACATGTGGGTCTCGATCAGCGAGCACAGGCTGGCAGAGACCCACAGGAACAGCCACACATAGTTGACTAAAGTACTTAACAGAACACCTGAATAAAGGGGACTATATCACAGGACATGATGGAGACACCATCAGGTACACACAAAAACACCAGTAAAAAAACTGACTTATAAACTGAGGGTGGCAACACAAGCTTGTGATAGTAACACTCAGGATTGGTGGCAGGACACTGGATGTTTAAGGTATCCTTGGTTACATCTCAAGTTTGAGACCAGCCTGTGCTACAGAAGCCCTTATCTAAAACAACAACAACAAACAACAATAAACAAATAAACATTAAAAAAAACCCAAAACCAAAAAGAAGAGCCTATAGATTTAACAGGATCTCAATTAAAAAAAAATCTCAGTAGATAGTTCTTATGAGAAGACAACCAAATATTTCTTCACTTTGGAACTACGCTGCACAAGAATATAAAATACTATTTTGAAACAGGGGGTTAACCAGCTACAAATAGCCTTCTAAGGTATCAGAACACATTATAAAGCAACATTACTTAAAATTACACAGACCAACACTAAAATGAATGGACGAATTTATGAAATAAAAAAGGCCCAGAAACATATATTTAAGAACCTAATATAAAGTTGGGTGCAGTGGCACATGCCTGTAGTACTAGCTACTCAGGAAGTTGAGGCAGGAGGATGATCACTTAAGCCTACTGAGTTTGAAGTCAGCTTAGGTAACACAGTCAGATTCCATCTGAAAGAGAGAGAGAGGGAAGGATGGACTTAATATGTAATAAAAGAGTTATCACTGAACAATGGGAAACAGAGATTTAAGTTAGGTAAACAGTCAGACCACTTCCCCAACAACGTCAAATGCCAAATGCACAGCTCAATGAGTCACTGTTCTCCACACATATGCCAAAGGTCACGTGTACAAGGTTCTGCGCCAGGCACTAGTCATTCAGGGCTCGAAAGACACTACCCTGACTTTTAAAAGGTTCTGTGAGCAGAATCCTAGAGATGAAAATAAAGTCATGCTAAGAGACGATAACAGCAACGTAACAGTAAGTGTAACTTCCCACTCCAACCAGTTAGTTATAAAGAGTTCTTATCTGTCTTCCTGCTGACCAGGGACAAGAGAACAGACTCATCACCCACACAGGAGAAGAACACAGCACTCATTAGCCATGTCTGAAGGTGTTTTCCAGCTAACAAACTCTCAGGAAAGTGCTTTTGAAACACATTACTTAAAAGTGGAGCTCACTCCTGGACACTCTCCTTTCTAAAGGCAGAATCTCCGTGTCCTCGAGATTATTCATTCAGCAGACAGTTCTTTATGCTGCTGGTCAGTGTTGTGAATGCTGCAGACACAAAGGTGGTGGCTAAGGGTGTGACTAAGTGGGAGTGCATGTGTTTAGAAGATTCGAGGCCATAGCTGTAATTTCTAGCACCAAAATGGGAAATATATAAAAATACAAAGAGAAAGAAGACATTGCAGGACTCAGGCATCTTCACTGAAGACACTGACAGAGCATCACTTTATGCCAGCCCTGAGACAGCTGAACAGGTGACAGTCCTCAGAGGTTGGACTACACTCGCCCTGTCAAAGTGAACAGAAACATTCACCTTAGTGCTGTTTGAAGTTGGGAAAAGCCAGGAACAGCCTATGTTCATCACGGGTCCAACTTATTAAAAATTACAGTACATTCCAGCAGTAACTGGAATAAGTAAGCTGCCGTGTGCCCGTACACACCTGCAACCCAGCACTCAGGAGGCAGAGGCAGGCCTGGGCTACCCAGTAAGACCCTGTCTCAAAAAAACCCACACTGCAAAAGCCCCAGACAAACACACACCAAAGTAAACAAGCAGATAGTTCTAATGTAGGGCCATGAATGATGATCAATTCTCAGTCATGTGGAAACAGCAGAAGAGTACGTTCAGTGTGAGCCAATATTTACTTTAAAAATTACATATGTACATCCATATAAACACCATATTTGTTTATACGCAGAGAAAAAAGTCTTAAAAATTCACAAAAAAATTATTAACAGAGGTTTCTTCTGAGTGGCAGGCCTCTGTCTGTGCAGTTTGACTCACGCACCATGAGGCTGCTGCACATAATGCCCCTAACAGCAGCAGTGTGTGGGGACGGGTCCTTCCCACCACCTGGTCCTCACCGTATCCTCTGCTCTCCTAGAAAAGGTGCCCTCTCCAGCTATGAGAGAGAAGATGCAGTCCTGTGCCAAATCCAGGGGCCATCTCTGTCCTGGCACTGCATAGCCTCTCTGTGGCACCCAAGACTGAGGCCTTCCTCCTTCTGAACTATCTTCTCCAATCCTTCTTGGACACTCCTGTCCTGTACGGGGAACGTGCTCACTGCAGACTAACCTGTACTTACTTGAGGACCCCAGTCTGGGCACTGTCCCTGGCTTCTTTCTCTACCTGCCTGTCCCAGGTAATCCACCTGCTCCTGTGTTCCAACCTCCACCTGAAGCAGACATCTCCCAAGTGTGTGTCTCTACCCAACATTTCTGCTCACACAATAGCTCCCCTGTCCTCTCACTCCAAGACACAGGTCCACTGCTTTTTTAAAAAATTTATTTATTTTTGTTAATTTATTTATTTTTGTCTTATGTGCATTAGTGTTTTGCCATGGGTGTCGGGTCTCCTGAAATTGGAGTCACAGGCAGCTGTGAGCTGCCATGTGGGTGATGGGAATTGAACCCAGACACTCTGGAAGGGCAGCCAGTGCTCTTAACCTCTGAACCATCTCTCTAGCCCACACAGGTGCACTGCTCTAACACTTCCCCCTCCTCCGTCCCCCTCTCCACTCCTGTGGTGCGGACTCACATTCTCCTCACCTCTCCTGGGTCTATTGAAACAGTTCAAATTAACATGGTTACAATTTAGAAGAGAAAGTAGGTATTTAAGTATTCTAGGCAGGGCTGGCGATGTAGCTCAGTGATAGAGCATTTGCTCAGCATATGTAAGAACTAGGCAACTTCTGTCTCAAATCTGGTCCTTTCCAATTCATCTTCTACCCTGAAGCCATAATACTGTTTTACGGTAACTTGATGGGGATAGGGTAGAGCTCAGTGGTGAAACACTTGCCTAGTAAGAAGGAGAGAAAGACACAGAGAAAAAGGGGGAGAGGGAGGGGAAAAAGTGAGGGAGAATATGAATCACAAAATGCGCTCAAGTGAGCTTCTAAATACAGCATTAAAGCTCTGGCTAGCCGGGGACTGCTCTGGCTGTACTTCTCCTGTGTCACCCTCCTCTCCCTCCAACCCCAGCTCTTCCACAGAAATTAAAATCACATGTCTGCTTTGGGGTCACACTGTCTGGCCTTGTCACATTTCTGAGTCTTAGCTCATATGGTTCCTTCTGCCTGAAATATTTACTCTTTTTATTTATTATTATTGTGATTTATTTTATTATTTGGTAGTGCTAGATATCAAACTCAGGTCCTTACACTTGCTGGACAAACGTTCTACCACAGACCTACATCCCCAGCTCTGTCTAGAACAATTAAAGACCTACTTTCTCCTCTAAATTGTAAACATTTTAAGGGCAGAACCTATACCTTGTTCCAGTAATATTCCAAGTCCTCAGCACAGGGCAATCACAAAAGAGACAGCAAGTGTTTGCTGAACTGCATCAAACCATAGCCACTTCTGTTTGCTATGTGTTTGTTGTTGTTTGAGACAAGGTCTCTCTCTCTCTCTCTCTCTCTCTCTCTCTCTCTCTCTCTCTCTCTCTCTCTCTCTCCCTCCTTCCATCCCTCCCTCCTTCCCTCCCTCTCTTCCTCTCTGTAGATCTGGCTATCTTGGAACTCACTATGTAGACCAGGCTGGTCTCGAACTCACACTCCACCTGCCCCCGCCTCCTGAGTGCTAGGATTAACGGTGTGCGCCACCACGCCTGGCTCAAACAATTATGTTTGGCTTCCAAATTAGTTTTGCACTACCACTTACACACGGATGCAGTTGATTGAGACAAGCACACAACTGCAAATAAAAGTTCTGTTGTAACAAAGTGAATGAGAAGATGAAGTTTTTGATTCTGTTCTTGCCCCTGCTCAGAATTTCTGCTGCCCATCATCCCAGGCTTAGTGCAGATTAGTCCACTTATTTAACAATAACTCAAACCTCTCTACTGTATCCTTTTATAAATGGTAAACTGAAGCTCAGTAGAATAATTTGTCAAGGTCTCCCAGCTAGGAAATCCTGAGGCCAGGATTTGAATTGTGTGACTCTGGGACCACTCACTGAACTTCTAACATCCTGGACTGCTCCATCATTAGGGTATGACACAGTGTTCATCGAGGCTCTACTGTGATACTGCAAGGCACCTTCTTCGTATTCTCCAACAAGAAATAACTAAAGGGCAGAAGGCTTGGGAATCATGCCAGGGCAATGATAGAGTCACTGCCTTTAGCCTTCAGGAGCCAGTATATCCGTGAGTTCCCACAAAGGCCATGCTCAGAGTGGCAGGAAGGAGCTGCGGGTATCACAGAAAACAACCGAGGAAGTGCTGGGCTAAAGGGAGTTAGAGGGATGGCACACACTGCTGTGGGATGTCCTGTATGCTGTGAATATATGTGGCTATGATTGATTGATAAATAAAATGCTGACTGGCCAGTAGCCAGGCAGGAAGGATAATGTAGGCGGTACAAGGAGAGAGGAGAATGCTGGGTGGAAGAAGGCTGAGGGAGGAGATGCTGTGAGCCGCCACGAGGAGAAGCATGATGTAAGACACTGGTAAGCCACAAGGCACGTGGCAACTTATAGATTAATAAAAATGGGTTAATTTAAGATATAAGAACAGATAGAAAGAAGCCTGCCACGGCCATACAGTTTATAAGTAATATAAGTCTCTGTGTTTACTTGGGAGACGTGAGTGGGAGAGATTTGTCCTGACTGCCAGCAGGCTGGGACACAGGAAAACTTAAGCTACACAACACTGTCCACAAGAGGCAAGAATCTCATCTCAAGAGCAAGGTAGAGAAGGGAAGGAAGAGTGAGCCAGAGTGACTCCTTCCTAGAAAAAGAGGCAGAACCATACATTTTAAAAACACAACAGGCGTTTTAGGGTTACGTTTCTGAGCTAGTTTCTTAGCACTGTACAAGTCTGTTGAGGGGAAGCCAAATGTTTCCCATGGTTCACACACTGGAGATCAGGTCTCCAGCTGCTGGCACTTCTGGGAAATGGTGGAAACTTTGGGAGGTGGGGCTAACTGGAAGCTCATTGGTGATGCAACTCTGAAGGAGGTGTGTTCCTCCTTGTCTGCTTTCCCACATGAGGTGAACAGCTTTGTTTCACCTCGATGCTCCACCATGATGCCCCGCTGCACCGTGGATTGGGAACAACAGGGACAAGGGAACATGGCTGAAACTGACCATGGTCAGCATCGGTCTTTCCTCCTTTGAATTGACATTCTTGGGTATTGTCATGGCAATGGAGTATCTAACAGTATCTAACTTAACTCCTGCAAGCCCCAGAACAACCTAGTAGATGCTGTGACAGTTCCCTATCTTACAGGTAAAGAGCCCGAGGTACTGAGGACTAAGTATCTTAGGAAGCCAGGTGAAAATCCGGGCTGGTTGTCAAGATCATACATAAGCAGGCCAGCTTTTGCCCTAGTCTATCACCTCTGGTGATCAAATAGTCCTACCTTCTCTGATTTCAATGGAAAAAAAAAAGAGAGAGAGAGAGAGGTTCCATGACCTTTCTCCAAGGTTACAAGTTGGTCAGTAGCTACATCAAGGAAGTTAATGATCTGCAAAAAGTCATTATTTGCTCCATGAAGTTTATGTTTTAAAGTAAGCAATGTCACTGCTGGTCTTATGACCTAGGTCAGGTCCCCTGGGTTTAAGGTTAAGGGTTTCTGCATCCTAACACATTGTTAAAACAAATTCCCCACAGGAAGCAGCTGTTGGGCCATTCAGCAAACATTACCAAATACTAGGGATATCCCAGGCCCAGGCTGGGCACTGGCCAGAATGCTGGGCAAGACACAGCTCTGTACTAAGAATCTCCAGGCAGGACTAACACACCAAACACACTGATGTGTGATGCTATTACAGGCCCTAGGACATCACTGAAGCAGGTCCCCAAGGGTCCTAAAGAAGGACTGAGTCAATTCAACTAACCAGGGAAAACCAAAACAGGCAGTGCTTCCCAGTCTCTCTAATTACTTAAGGAGCGTAAGAGAACACGGAGGTCTGACACAGTCTGCGTAAGTAAGGATGCTGGTAAAACACGATGTCCCGAGAGATGCCCACATCACCTCTGTGACTACATTACCTTAACATGACAAATGGGACTTTACAGGCATGACTAAGGCTAAGGACCCTGAGATGAGATTAGCCTTGACTTTCCAAAGTGGGTCCCTTGAATTGGGACAAGGTGAGGGTATGTGGAAGAGGCAGAAGGGTGGGTCAGAGAGATGGGCTGTGAGGAGAGCTCTACTTCACATTGCCAGTTTTGAAGATAGAGAAAAGCAGGTAGCTTTAAAAAAGGAACTGAACTGTCCCTTCCAGCCTTCAGAAGGAATGTGACCCTGTGACCCTTCCAACATCTTCGCTTTAGCTTTGCAGGAGTTCAGGAGTCGGGAAGTGACAGGACACATCAGTGTAAGAACCTCTTAGAACTGTTGCTCATCACTTGGCTGTCTGACTTGGAGCAAGTTACTTTAAACTCACGAAGCTTCAATCTTCCCATTTTCAAAATGTAGAAAATTATTAAAATGACTGTATAGGATTGTTAGCTGGGTCAAATGGGTCATGGACGTGGCAGCACTTTATAAATGTGAGTAGCTATGTATTGTAGCTGACCAGCCATGAGTTACAGCAGTGAGCCACCTCTGAGATCAGGTCAACATAACTGACGGAACCTCTCACTGGACTCCCGTGTGCAGAACTACAGTGGGGCATGCCTGCTTGCCAGCCCTCACCACTGCCCGTCTTCTGTTTGCTCGATGCCCCCGCCCCCCCACTGGTCTATGATAAAGGAATCCACCCACAGAGGCCCACTAACTGCAAGGTTCCTTTTCATCCGTGGCCCTCAGCTTCCCTGAGCACTCGAGAGTTCTGGGACCACCCATTTCCAATGTCTCCGGAGACACCTGTCCCTGGCCCACGTGCACTTACTGCTCGCCCTTTCTCCTGCCCTCTACATCCCCTTAGCCTCTCCACAGCCACTGTGCTCCCTCTCTTCCCATTTCTTACCATGAATTTTCTTCCAGGTTCAATCCTTGGCCTTTTAGGTATTCCTTTAACTCAGAGAATCATTCACTTTTGTGATTCTAAATAGACATTTCCTAAAAAAAATTACTTCCAAATATGTATTTCTAGTCTAACAGTGTCACTTGAGCTGGACATTTCCATTAAAAAGAGTTTATGTAAGAATTCAAAATGCAACTGGGTATGGTGGCACACGCCTTTAATCCCAGAACTCAGGAGGTAGAGGCAGGCGGAGCACTGTGAGCTCAAGGCCAGCCTGGTCTACAGAGTGAGTTCCAGGATAGGCAGGGCTGTTACACAGAGAAATCCTGTCTTGGAAAACCAAACCAACCAAAAAAACAAAAAATTCAAAATGCTAGGGAAACTGACTAAATAGAAATACCATCAGGAAACTCGCACATGAGGCACAAAAGAAAACTCTATATTCTTATTTAAAAGATGTAAAGTTTCAGAAAGTGGCAGAACCCCCAGAGAAAGGCCATGTGGCTAGTGACCAGGGCACAGTGCAGCGAGCTAACCAGGAAGAATGCTGGCTTCTCCGGTGCCTTTCTGAGCTTAACTCACTCTGTGACCTTGGATAAGTCATATTAGCTCTGTAGGTTTCCTTGTTTACAAACTGAAGCAGCTAAATGGACTATATGGAAATCAGAAAAAAAAATATGGGCTAGCCAGATAGCTTAGTGGGTAAAATGGGCACTTGCCACCAAGACTGCTGACCTGAATTTGCTCCCCAGGACCTCTATAGTAGAAATAGAACAGACTTCCAAAAGCTGTCCTCTGCTCTACACACACACACACACACACACACACACACACACACACACACACTTTGGAATGTGTGTACCCTCACAGATAAACACACACATAATTAATAAAGAAATACATATTTTAAAAGGAAAATGATACTCTTACCAGTAAATGAACACAGGGCAGTCTAGATGAAGGCTCAAGACAGGAGGTACAGAGGGCAGTCTAGATGAAGGCCTCGGGTAAGCTGGAGCCATGTGCACTGGCTAAGTGTGCTGGAACGGAGTTGAGCTGCCCTTCCTAAAGAAGCATCCTTGCTTGTTGGGGAAAGACAGACCGAATCAAGAAACAGAGACAGAAGAAGAGCAGGGTCATGGAAAACCCCTGCCCAATCCTGCCCTTTTCCACTCATGAACGAGAATATTCTGCACTCCTGTTCTGTAGAGCAAGGCTTGAGACACACTGTACACACTACAGCATGGTCCTGCTGGCATGGAGTACTGCCCAGCAAACAGAAAATAAAGAAGTAAATAATTAAATAAGTAAATTACAAACTGAGATAAGAGCCTGCAGGGAAACCGTCGAAAAACACAGAAGCAGCAGCCAGTTCGGTGTCACTTATGCCAAGAGAAAGGAAAATAATCAATGGTTTCAAATCACAGCTCTGGGAAGATGAGAACTGAGACAAGAGCCCTGGATCTGAGCAGAACAAAAATCACTGTGTCCTGAGAGAGAAGTGTGACTGTGAGGGGAGCCCGCTGGGAGAGCGAGAAGGCCAGAGAAGGGCACTGTGAGTAGGGATCACTTTGAAAGGAATTTGGGTATAAAGGGAAAAGAGAAACAACGTGTCTGGGAAAGACGCAAAGACAGCTAACGGGGAAGACTGGTGCCCGTGGGCAGGCCGCAGAGCCAGTAAGGAGATAGCTCTGGCCACAGGAGAGGCGATGGGCTATCACACTGCCCCACTTCCACAGTTGGTCCGTGTGAAGTCCAGCTAAGGGCTCTCCGCTCCATTCTCTCAGTCCTTCATGCTTTCATCATGTCTCACCCTAGTGACCAGAGCCACACTCTGTTCCCATGGCTCACTCCCGCACACCTTTTATGTGTTTGCTCAGATGGCATTCTCGATGACACTCCTGTCTACATCAACACATTCATCGTCGGGGTCTTTGTACCTGCCCTACTTTTCCATGACCTGCCATCATCTACCACCGCACAAATGATTTCTGTTTCTTCTCTGGGCTTTGCTTCCTTTTGCTATTAATTGTTATTTTGAGACAAGGTCTCTGCAGCCAGGAACTCACTATGTAGTCCAGGATAGCCTCACACCCATGGCAATCCTCCTGCCTTAGTCTCCTGAGCACTAGGATTATAGGTATGATCCACCATGCCTTGCTAGGGTAGAGATCTTCATCGGTGTCGATCACAGGCATCCATTACAGTGCCTGGCACATGGCAGGTGTTCTAGCTTCATTTCTTGATGTAATAAAACACGGTGGCAAAAGGGAACTTAGGGAAGAAGGTTTGACATGGCTGACAGTCCCAGGTTAGCTCATTACTGCCAAGAAGTCAAGGAAGGAACTCAAAGCCTCACAGCCACAGTCAAGAGCAGAGAGAGCAGAAATGCCAGAATCCTTACGTGTGCTCAGCTAGCTTTCTCCACTATCATATATCCAGGGCCGCAAACCAGGGAGTAGTGCCTCCCACAGGAGGCTGGGTCTTCCTCTACCAATTATCAGTTAAGATAATCTCCCAAAGAATTGCCCGCAAGACAACCGGATCTAGATAACTGGATCCTCCTCAAGGCTCTCTTTCCATGATTCTAGGCTGGGTTGACAGTTTAAAAGCAGGCAGCAGAGCAGGCCTTGTATGACTATTAGCTGAACAAATGCATCGTGGCCACCTCTGTGGTCTCCCTTCCCCCAGTATCCCTCACCTCTACCTTTTTCCATTATCTATCGGAAGCTCCAGTCATACGTCCCATAGCTTAAAAGCATCAAATAGTTACAACAGTGTATTTTTTTAAGCTAGCAGGTTTCTAATAAGATATTCTGAGCCGGGCAGTGGTGGTGCATGCCTTTAATCCCAGCACTTGGGAGGCAGAGCCAGGTGGATCTCTGTGAGTTCGAGGCCAGCCTGGTCTACCAAGTGAGTTCCAGGAAAGGTGCAAAGCTACACAGAGAAACGCTGTCTCGAAAAAAAAGATATTCTACTAAACACTTTCATTAGTAACCCTGAGTTAAAAACAAAACCAACAGGCTTGATTGTCTGTCTGTCATATGGTGGTGCTGGGGACTGAACCTAGGGCCTTGAGAAAACTAGACGGGTGCTCTACCACCAAACTACATTTCCAGCCCCGTTTTCTTTCCTATGGGATTTTTCTTAGCCTATTACATGAGAAATTATGCTGAAAATCTCCAAAAGAGGAGACAGTAAGGCAGCATTTTCTAAGCTTACCTGAACCCAGCACCCTTTCTTCAAGAGATCCATTACTGGACCAGAGTTCTGGGAAACAAACACTAGAAAACATGGCACTGGGGATGAAGTCCAGACCCAGCAGGCTCTCTGGCTGTCTGGCTGTCCGGCTGTCCGGCTGCCCAGCTTCTTCCCAGGCAGGCCCATCTGCGCTTGCTACTCTCCCTGTGTATCCCATCCTAATGCGCCTTTTCAGAACTTCAGCCTTTCCTTTCTTTCCTTCCTCATGCCTCTGCCTGCAACAAACAGGAGCTCATTCTGACCAACAAAGCCACATTTCTATGAAAACCCTTCCCAGTTCACTGAGAGGAGCGAGCCACTGCACCTTCACAGACCCTGGTACATGCCCGGACTCTTGTATTTTCAAGTCACTCTCAACTATACACTTATATGCTTCTTTTCTAAGCAAGAACTACGAGGATCATACAAACACAGACCAGGCAGCATTCTCTGGCACTTAACATAAGGCACGGTATATCAAGGTCCTTGATATGTGTCAAGTGAATGAATTATTTCAAACTGAAAATAAAATGCAGATCCAATGATGCAAGGCTCTTGCTGATCTTCACATTGCTCATTAGTTTGAACACGGAGACCTCGCCTTGTAAGCTTCTGCAATGCTAACTCCTCTCACTCTACTGGATCCTCCTCATTAACGTTCAACGTTATGATTCTCTCCTGCCTTAACCCCCTGTACTTACTCACCCCCCCCCCCCCCCCATCCCGTCACCTCTCTCTTTAATACCAACTTCTCATGAGCGGGTTCTTTTCAGTGTCATTTCCGCACCCCCTCTTCGCTCCTCTAGCTCCTGCCCCCAACCTTGCCTCTGAGCCTGTCCTAAAGCTACTAATGACTTTATTTTATAAACCAGTGCCATTTTAGACTAAGCTTATTTGGTCCAGTGATAACCATGGATACAGCTGACCATGCCTCCCTCTGAACCCCGACTCTTCCATTTAAATGACAATTCTCTTCTGTCCCTCTGGACAACTTTCTCAGTGTGGTCCTAAACATCCCTTAAATATTCCTATGCTTCAGGATTTTGGACCTGGCTCTTTGCTTTCCTTACTGTCTCCCTGCAAAGGCTTATCTATTTTTGTCTCCTCAGTTCCTCGCTATATGCTGATGATAAATTATTCCCACTGAAATAGTTACAATCTTTCTTTAGTTTCAGCTTTATGCATCCAACATCTTGTTTTTTTGTTTCGATTTGTTCTTTTGTTATTCAAGACTGGGTTTCTCTGTGTAGCCCTGGCTGTCCTGGAACTAGCTCTGTAGACCAGGCTGGCCTCAAACTCAGAGATCCACCTGCCTCTGCCTCCTGACTGCTAGAATTAAAGGCTGCATCCAATATCTTTTTAGACATTTCCTCTGAGATGTTCTATGATTCTAGAGAAAATAGGAAACGTGAAAAAATGAAAACAGTTTTGAAATGAAGAACTCAGGAATGAGTCAAGAGTCAGCAGAAGAGAGAATTAGTAGTTTGGAAGACATATATCTGAAGAAATTATCTGGACTGCTGAGAGGGATAAGGGGACAAAGGATACAACAGATAAAAATATGAAGAAGAGGCTTAACATAGTTTTACCTGTAGCATCTCAGGAAGGAACAGAGAAAGTAAAAGCACATTTGAAAAGAGAATGGTTATAAATGCTCAACAAATAAGCATGAACTTTTGGTCTGGGAAATATATGTGGGATAAACAAAAAGGAATGCATGCTGTGGTAGCCAGCACACACGATAGCCCTCAGTGAGTCTCATCTGGGAACCACACCTTGTGTATTCAAAACACACCAAGGTTGGTCAAATGCAGCCACTGGCAGAACACAATGAAAACGATAGTGTGTTACTTCTGAGATCAAGCTATAAAAGAAACTATGGAAACCAGGCATGATGGCGTATGCCTATAATCCCATCACTTGAGAGCCTGAGGCAAGATAATCACAAATTTGAGGCTAGTTTGGGTACACAATGAGTTTCAGGCCAACCTGGTCTATATAATGAAACTCTGTTTCAAAAATCCAACCAAAGAAACAAACAGCAAATTGTGGCTTCTGAATTGATGTTGTTTCAGTTCCTGTCCTTTCTGGGATCATTAGCTCTGGGGAAGCCAGCTGCTGTGAGGAGCAGCCATGAGGTAGGTCTATGTGATGAGGAACTAAGGGCCTTCTAGAGCAGTTCTCTAACACGTGCTAACCTGGAAGCCCATCCCATCAGAAGACTGCAGCTCTAACCAACAGCCCAATGACAAGCTTTTAAAAGACAATGAACAGCCAGGAGTGGTGTGCACCTCTAATCACAGTATTTAGGTGATGGAGCTAAGAGAATCAGCCAGCCTGGTTGTAAGAACCCCTATCAAACCAAACCAAAATAAACACACTGTGAGCCAGAACCATTCAGATAAACTGGATCCTGGTTTGCTGACCCTCAGAGGAACTATCTGAAGTAATACTTTCTGAAGCAGCTAAATTTTAGGGCAATTTTATACAGTAATAGATAACTAATATATTGCCAAAAAAACCCAGTTCTGAATTGCTTACAAAAAGCCTTCTCCATCTGGTCCAGACTGTCTCTCAGCCTCATTTCTTGCCATACTCTCTCTGGCATATTACATTTTAAATACACCTAACAACTCGGAGCTTTTGGAATACGACCATGTTCTCTCTCCCACCTCCACGCTCTCTGCAGCTTCCATGATGCATCCTCTGCCTGACACATTCTTCACCACCTTCTCTCCTCCTTCCACACACTTGGCTAACTTCTCCATCGTCAGAACACTGTACTACACCGTAGACAAAAGTCTTATTAGACTGCCCATCTTTCCATCAGATTTAAAGCTCCAAAAAGAGGGGCATAATTCCTGTCTCCTTTATCCCCGCAGTTCCAAGCACACAGGAGATATTCTGTAGATATTTGTTGCTTACACCCTACAAGGTAGAGCCAGGCAGGAAGGCTAAAAGTTGAAGCATAAACATTCTCAGGAAATGATCCAAGTAAGAATTTCACCTGATATAACTGTAAAGGAACCAAGAACTCCTGCATTCCATGCAATTTCAAGTTTAAGGAAGGCTTGAGTAAGGTCAGGATTCAAAAGCTAGATGGATTCCAGTTCCTGGCAAGTCAAACCTCATGGTAGTTCTATTATGGCCCTTGAGCTGTAACCTCTGAACATCCGACACACCCATTCTGGAAAGCGCTCACAATTGTACTCAAAGTCAAACAGAAATTGTTTTTAAAATGATCACCTGTCCTGCCTTTTAGGACATTCTGAGCTTATTATGTTGAGATTTAAGATCTGATCATGAATGGTATCTGTGGTGTTTGTCTAAACAGGATCATATACATACATATGTGCATAAATAAACAGGTCATAAAATATTAAACACTAGTACCCTCTACTGGTGGAAAGGCCTCACAGGCTCATGTGAATGGCCTTACTGCCCTCTAGTGACCACAACCTATAAAGACAGCCAATCCTGCCGCAGATGGGAGACTCTCCTTGGCTATAATGATAGGGTTTTATGTTCTTTAAGCATCTAATTTCCTCAGATGCTGGTTTATATTACAGGGGTGCAACTC
>CABHPR010125281.1:0-14649 GCA_902168415.1 Peromyscus melanophrys
TTCTCTGAGAGCTAAGTTATCACACAAATTTGAAAGTACCAAGAGGATCATGTTTTCAAAAGTAAGGGCTTTGAAGGAGACAGGTCAAGCGTGTGCAAGCTGTCCGTGAGTTGAACAGCAATGTCAACACACAGAGATGCTGCCGAGCTGGTGGGAGATACCCCAAAGCCAAAACACACCACAGGCCAGAGGCAGGACTGAGTCAGGCTTGTTGTAAATAAGATCAAGAGTGGTGGGCTGGTGGGATCACTGTGTGGGCAGGGGTGACTGTCACCAAGTCTGACGACCTAAGCGTGATTCCAGGGCACCCGCATGGTGGAAGGAGAGAACTGATTCCTGCAAATTGTCCTCTGACCTCCTCACACACTCCATGGCAGGTGCCTACTGACATCCATAGACAGATGTGCCCACCAACATACATAGACAGACAGACACAGACACATAGACACATAGACATACACACAGACACACAAAATAGTGTAACTGATTATTTTTAACGGAAAGAAGAATCAAAATCTTGAAGTTGCACAAAGAAGGGTGGCCACACATTGTGTAAAATTCTCAAAATGAATGTTTTTAAAGGCAGTGATGTAACAGGAAGCAATGGAAAGGGGGAGTCCAGCCTTGAAATGTGGCACTGTTTGTACGGCAGGAGAGGGACCCTGGCAGCAGACTTTGAGACAGTGTCATAAGGCAATGGATATATCCAGCCATTCGGACACAATGCCCTCAGGCATAAGCAATAGCATACCTACACTGTCTTACACGGATAGCTAACTCCACACGAAGGGTGGTTTCTGGGGCAATGATGGGCCAGGCAAGAGTTTCCATGTGTTCTCGGATGAGACTGATTCTGCCCACCCGATGGGTGAACTAGAATTCTTATCCACATGTCAGTTACTGATACAACACACCCTGTGAGCAGGATCCTCTCAGGAATTCACCAAGGGCTGGACCTGCAGATGAGCTGGCGTCTCCAAAGCACAACCAAACCATAAAGAGAACACCGTCCACCAGGCCTGTGGTGAGGATATCACATACACGATCTACTCCTTACAAACACCCTAGTTATAATTCTGGGTTTATGGATGATGTTAAGGAACCTGAATAATGTCACGTGGCCAGCAAATGGCTGAGCTAGGGTTCAAGTTCACGTTGTTTGACTTCCAGCTGGGTGGCTAGGTACCTAGGGAGTCTCCCCAGGATTCTTCTATTGTTCACCATCAGCATTACAGAACACATTGGGGTGAAGACAGTCAGAGGATCTCTGAATGAGTGACCTCATCAACCTCACTTACTATGTAGCAGGCCAAGGCTCTTGTGTCCCTTGATCCTTACTAGACTCCTGGGAAACACGGGGCAGGGTCACCTTGTGCCTGTGCAGAGGGCATGGAGATTCATGGAGATGAGGCAGCCTGCAGAGACTGGGAGCGGGCATGAGAGACCAGTTTCTAGCAGTCCCGTCCTCTGACTTCTGACTGGTTCTCATTCCAGTGGCTTTGAGGAACACTGCGAGCCTTTTTCTCACATTGGCACCCATATATGAGCACAGCCAGTGCCTTCCAGAGCATGTGGCCTAACAGAGACACTCAGAACGACTTGATGGGACCAAAGTGAGTGGCCTCAGAGCAGCTATGTACCTACCCACCTATGTCTTTTGTCTGATTCTAATCCCCAAAGAGAGGACCATAATAGCCCTAAAGTCCAATGCTTGCTTAAGGCGGCCTTGACTTAGACATTTCTCTGTTTTACCTCACACAGATTCTGCCAAGTGGCCACAGTCCTTTGCCTCATTTTACAGGGAAGCATCGAGGAGAGAAGGCTCCGATGGCTTTGTCTAGTATCATGCTGCTCCTCAGCAAGCAACTTCACCCTTCCTGGCACCAAATCGCCCACTGTGGTCCGACCAAGGCCCTCAGTGGGACTCAGTTTCCCCATGTGGGAAGAGAAGGGAGTGACCTTCACTAGCAACAACATCTTGATCCTCCAACAGCTTCATGCAGATTTCCTTCTGACTTTGACCCACTGGAGGACACCCGTGGGAGGCTTACATTTTATTTGCTGTTTTTAGCTTTGCATTGAGAAAGAGCTTCAAAATCTAAAAACCCAAGGAAAACAAGCAGAGAGCTCACACCAAACTCCTCTTTACTGTGGGGAAAGAGATGGAGTGTCCCCAAGCACAACAATCTGTGGAGATTAATCCCACCTGTCATTGAAACAGGCCAGGGGAGGGGCGGGGCTGCCCCTGTGGGGCCCTAATGAGAGGGCCTTGTGGGAGCCGCCTCACTTGGAGATTTTTCTCATTAACTGATCACAGGTGCACCAGTCCCTGCATAATGTGGCCATGTCAGGCAGGCCCATCAGGGACCCGCAGCTGGTGGGCTGAGCCCACACCCCCTTTTCTTTCTTTCCTCCCCCCCCCCCCCCTTTTATTTATCTCTTTACCGAGTCAAACAATTGGGGAGACCAAATCCTAAACAGGCTTTGTTTCTCCCACCCTGTCAGCCTCTTTAAGTCAAAGAAATGAGATTCCGAAGCAAAGCCGGGAGACATTCATCTTCCCGAAAGTTAAACAAGGATGGTTGGCTAGAGATGGAAGATAGGATGCGTCTGTCAACACACACTCAACGGAAGATGGGCGCGAGTGGATGAGGGGGCAGCACCAAAGCCTCCCCGCTCAGTGGAGTTACCTGGGGAAGACTCCAAGCACACTGGGTGGGGAGCATGCCCCAGGAGGCAGCCAGCAGGCCAGTAGCTTCCTGCTCCTGGGTAGGAGGCCACTTTGTTCAGGTCACCCTGCACCTCCACCTAAATATCCCACGGCAATGGCAGGAAAGCTGGAGATGATGCAGAATCCTGGACACAAAAGAAGCCTTTGAGCTAACCTCATCCCTTCATTCTTCAAGCAAAACGTACTGAGCACATATTCTGTGCCAGGAAGGATTCGAGTCTGAGAAGCAGACAGACCTCTGTGCCCTTCAGAGCTCACGCATGCGCAGACGAGTTAGATAACAAACAAATGTATTCTACCCAATGTGATGGGCACAACCACGAAGGAGAGGAAACCAGCACAGGATAAAGAAGAGGAAGCGGGATTTTAGAGTGGGCGCTCAGGGAGGTCATCCTGAGTGAAGACGTGTCTGAGCCCTATGGGCGTCTAGGGTGGATTGCTCCACAGAGGAAGAACATGGGCAGGTTATGTGGCCAGCCCGAAAACAAAGAGGGCATCAGCTTTCGTGAATGAGATGCCAAGCCCAGGTCTGGGTTCCTGGAGCTTGCCACTAGGAAGAGAGCCAGTATCCAGCACAGCCGACCTGAGAGGCCAGGAGGAAGGTGCTGGAGGGAGGAGCTTAGAGCTCCATGAATAAGGTGGATTGTGTTTGATAAAGGAGCGAGTTTCCTTGCAGCTGACTGTGGGCTGAGCATCTTGCTTTTCACTGGCTTCTTGGGGATCCTGTGCACCTAAGCAAGTCAGCTCTGTGCTCCAGAGACTGCCTTATGTGTGTTACATGTCCCTCTCTTCTCTGTCAGCTTAAAAGGAGGGCTTGGCAACTGGATGCTGAGGGGAAAGATGGGTGGTTGGTTGGTTGGTTGGGTGGGTGGACGGAAGGACGAACGGATGAACAGATAGGTGGACGACAGATAGATAGATATAAATTTATTATAAATTTTATTTATCTACCTTGGCAATGGTAGTACATGCCTAAAATCCTGGCATTTTAGAGGCTAAGACAAGAGGACTGCTGTAAGTTCAAGCCTAGCCTGGGCTACATAATGAGTTCCAGTCTAGCCCAGGCTACCTACCTAGTTTTGAGATTTTGTCTCAAAAAGAAAAAAAATTATTGATTTAAAGAACATATAACACACAACTCAAAAATAATAGCGTATAATTCTTGTGTTAGGCCTGCCATGTTAATAATAGTCTGGATAGAAAAATGTAAAGGAAGATTATGGGAATTAATGCACACAATTAGCAAGGCCAAGAGGTTTCATAACCACTTGTCCATAAGGTGGAAAGCCAAGAAAGCCAGCTTGGATTTGAAGAGCTGAGACTCAAGGAAGTCAATGGCACTCCCAACTCAGGAAGGAAGGCTTGAGACCCGAGAATGAAATTTGAGGGTCAGTGGTCTATTGTGTAAGTTCTGGCAACTCTAAAGGCCAGAGAACTGGGCAATCCAGTGTCCAATGGTCGGAGGAAATGGATAGCCTAGCTCAAGAAGAGAGAAAATACTCCTCTGCCTCATTGTCTTCCCATCTGTCTGTGGCTGATGCACTGGGCCATTCTCTCCCAGAATCGCCCTCACGGCAGCTCAAAGTAATATTTTTAACTTGATATCCCTTGACTTAATCATACTGACATAAAAATTAACTATCACAATACCATTTATTGTAAATTTCATACAGGTAAATAAATCTCAAAATGCTTTCATTGATTTTATTGATTACAGCTGGGATTTTGACTATGTAGCCAACCTGTGGCAGCATTAGCAAGTGAGGGCCATTATGACATGAATATGGGTTATTATTTTTATTTGAATGAATAAGATAGTGTGAAACAGTAATAATATAGAAGAACTTGTTTTGTTTTGTTTTTTGTTTTGTTTTGAGACAGGATTTCACTCTGTAGCCCACATTGACCTGGAACTCATTATGAGACCAGGCTGTCCTCAAACTTTTTTCAATCCTCCTGCCTCTGCTTCTTGAGTGCTGGGGCGGCAGAGTGGGGGGGGGGGATGAGGAGGCAGGGACGGGAACTGGGGAGACTTTATCTTTTCGTAAATGTTCTCAGAAACATCTTTGTTGAGCTGAACCATAGGTTTTGAATACTAGAAGAATATTCCCTCAGCTTTTTATGCTTTTCACAATAAAATAACTACATACACAATACATTCAACTGCAGTATGTGTTATTACAGTTTCTTCGTCACCTTTTGAAGTTTAGGTATCAGGAAAACAGTTCATCCTGCTCTGATTACTTGCCCATTCCCTTGGTGTAAACACACATCAAGGCTCATCTCAGCTAACCAGCATGGCATGGGTGAATGCAGAGCTGGGTAAAGATGGACGCCCCTGAGGAGCACCTCTGTCTGCAGAGCGGATAAAATAGATGTGAGCAGCCCCAAAGACATGTACAGTGGTAAAATCCAGTGAAACAACTAGGCAATTATAAGTTTAGAATATTAGTTGCCTTTCAAAATAAAATCTAATTAACTGTAATTTCAGTTTTAATAATGGGTGTATTTAGTAACCTGCCTATAAAATTCTTAAAAAGTAAGTAACTAACCCTGCCGAGCTGGTCATGAGCTGGCTCCAGCACAGCTCTGTGTCTTTTTTGTTTTATTTGCTTGTTTGCTTGTTTTTCCTCAAGACAGGATTTCTCTGTGTAGCCCTGACTATCCTGGAACTCACTCTGTAGACCAGAGTGGCCTCAAACTCACAGAGATCCACCCGCCTCTGTCTCCCAAGTGCTGAGATCAAAGGTGTGTGCCACTATACCTGACCAGCCCTGTGTCTTATTCGTGTCTGGTCCAGTCTTCACAGCAGACTTTGTGGGATCAGGATCTTGGTCTCTCTTTCACTCTTTCCATAGGAGCTGTGTGCAGTGAATGAGGGTTTCCTTTTTTTTTTTTAAAGTATTTTATTTATTTATTTTTATTTTATGTGCACATTTGTCTCTGTGAGGATGTCAGATCCCCTGGAGCTGTAGAGCTGCCATGTGGGTGCTGGGAAGTGAATCCGGGTCCTCTGGTAAAGCAGGCAGTGCTCTTAACCTCTGAGCCATCCCTCCAGCCCCGAATGATGGTTTCCTAGTGGCATTAACACTGAAAGGGCCCCACAGAACCTCATCTCCACACCAGAGCTTTACAGAGCATGCCACACGAATCCCCAGAGAGCTGTAACTGGCAGAAGAAGAACTCAGCACACCGGAGTGGATGGCAGAGCTAGTCCGACCTCAGCTGACTGTCCGGTGCCTCCTGCCATAGCCCTGTCATTGAGAGTTCCTCCCTGTGTTAGTTAATTTCCTATCACTGTGACAAGGCACCATGCCTGAGGCAACTTAGACAAGACAGGGTTCGTTTGGGTTCACAGTCAGTAATGGCAAGGGCAGCAAGCAGTGTGGCAGCGTGGCAGCATGGCAGGTGTGGCGGCGTGGCAGTGTGGAGGCAGGCTGCAGGCTTCGGGCAGCATGGCATGGTGACAGTACCGGGAAGCTGAGAGCTCAATCTTTTTTTTTTTTTTTTTTGGTTTTTCGAGACAGGGTTTCTCTGTGTAGCTTTGCGCCTGTCCTGGAACTCACTTGGTAGCCCAGGCTGGCCTCGAACTCACAGAGATCCGCTTGCCTCTGCCTCCCGAGTGCTGGGATTAAAGGCGTGGGCCACCACCGCCCGGCTGAGAGCTCATTCTTACACCAAAAGCACAAGACACTGAGAGTGAACTGGAAACGGTACATGGCTTTTTAAAAAAACATCCAACAGTGGTTATAATAGACGTTTATCTGCAGTGAGACATCCACAGAGCAAATAACGCTTAACCTGTGATCCAGGTTGAATTAACTTCATTAAAAATAAGATGAGACCAGGCGTATCCACAAACCTCAACCAAAAGTCTCTCTCTTTTCTTTCCCAAAGAACATCTTTCAGGCAGGGTTCAAGGGAGAACTGGTCCTCCTCATATTTTGCCCACTGCTCCATAGGCAAGATCTTATGCCTCAGGGTCAGGTCCGGGGCTCTCTTAGTGAGAAACATTCTGTTGTTCTGAAGGTCCTCAGGACGTCTTCTTAGGACTCCATTCACATCTCCAGTCTCGTATAGTGTACCATCTCTCTAATTTGTTTGTTTGTTTGTTTTTTTCAAGACAGAGTTTCTCTGTGTAGTTTTGGTGCCTGTCCTGGATCTCGCTCTGTAGACCAGGCTGGCCTTGAACTCACAGAGATCCACCTGGCTCTGCCTCCCAAGTGCTGGGATTAAAGGTGTGAGCCACCACCGCCCGGCCCATCTCGTTAATTAATGGTACATTAACCATGTATCATTAACCTCAGTTTGTGATATCCTGCAGCATTATAATAGCATTTTCGAATACCATGGGCCACTTGCTTGGCGCTGCCACATCAAGCCTGCCCACCAGTTTGACCTGAGAGTGGCACATGACTTCTGATTTCAAAGGCTTCCCCCAATGACATACTTCCTGCAGCAAGGACGCACACCACCCTGCAAGCAACCCAAACAGCCCTACAAACCAGGAGCCAAGTCTTCGAATGCCTGAGACCAAGGAGACATTTCTCATTCAAAGCACCACGCTAATCTATAAGGAACAATAGAAACAAACACCACCGTGCCTTTCGGAGAGCACAGTGGCGGCGGTAATTAGTGAATAGCACATTCGTTTTCGGTGTTTGAATGAGACACAGTGGAGCGTGTTATGTGCTGCTTGAGCAACTTGAGGACGATGTCCTAGGAAGCCAGCAAAAAAATACATCGTGAAGTCTATCTTGCCATGTTGTGTTAGCTTGTGGAAATTTACTCGCTATATACAGAATGAGATAGGCACACTTTTTTTTCTAACCTCTGTATTTCATCTCCCTTCTCCCATATGATACTTCTGTGTCTTAGCTGAGGCTATCCCCTCCTTCCTAGAATGCCTCTCCTTACCCTTTCCCTAGCAAATCAAGACTCAGATACCGTGAAATCCTCGCTGTTCTTTGAGGGAGGCACAAGCTGCCCAGAAGCTCGCAGGCCTGTGCAGCTCTAGCATTCTGATGGAATACTGCTACCTGTGTCGTGAATTTTAGTCACTTCCAGCAGGCAAATCATACTGTCTTCGGTCTTCAACCTGGCTCCTCAAGTCCTAACAGCAAGATAAATAATAACACAGCAGTCATCTAAGCCTTCGCTGGGAGGTCCCAGTGATGGGTGGCTTGATGCAGCTATGACTCAATGCTGTGCCAAGTTTTTCATCAATATGCAGGCAGCATACCACCTCATCCCTCTGCAGCCTCTCCCTGGCTTGACTTCAAATGGCGCTAACAGGAAGCCAAGTCGCCTACAGTTTCTAGAAGGTAGGTAAGTTATGTTTGGATCACAGCAGCTTTCCAAAGCGACCGACTCCACAGCCTGAGCTAGCGCACCACCAGTACAGGGTGAGGAGCTGAAGTTCCTGTTTGATGGCAGTCAGGATCACCTCCAAGTTCTTGCCAAGGTCAGTATGAGGCCACAAAGCACCACAAGGCCAGCAGGAAGGTGGCCTGACTCTGTCACACCAGCCGTGGAACTTTGAGCAAGCTGCTTCCCCCTGCCCCCTTCTTCCTCATCTATAAAATGAAAATAATAAGCTCACTACTCACAGTATACAATGGGGTGATTGTGAGGACTTCACTCAGCGACACATGTGGAATGGCAGTTACTATTCATAGCGAAAAGAATAAAGACATTTTATTATTATTATTATTATTATTATTATTATTATTATTATTATTATTATTAAGATGGTAGGGCAGGGAAGAAGAAAGCCAGGCAGAAGAGAATGAGTAACCCCTAGGAGATGGGAGTGTGGTCTCTAGCCTGTCTCTGTCACTACTTAGCTCTGGGCCAGAAGCTTAATCACGTTCCTTCTCTGAACACAAATTTCCTCACTTGTAAAATTAGGTTCCTGGGTTGGACCAGTTTTGTAAGCCTTTGTGGAAGCTTCCTTAGAAATGGGATCTGCTGGCCCATGTCAGGCTGAGAGCTGCAGAGCTCACCAATGTGACTTGTGTTTGAAGCTTCCTAGGTGAGTGGCCTTGTTAATGTTTATGAGGCATAGGATTCTCTTCCTGGAAGGCCCTGCCTAGGGCCATTATACTTACTGTCTCCTCTGCCTGGAAAATTCTACTCCTAAAATGTTCTTTGTGTTGTTATTTGCACTGTCTCCTTCGGGCCATATAGCCCAAGGTCATGGGTGGAGCAAATACTGCTACATTGCCCTACTAGCTCAGTTGGTAGAGCATAGGACTCTTAATCTCAGGGTTGTGGGTTCATGCCTCACGTTGGGTGCCAGATAATGAAAGAAACCCATGAGAGTCTGTTTAAGGGGTATCAAGGAATTTTTTAATATATTATTGGGGAAATACACTCACGAAATACAGAACTGAGTAAACAGCTGAAAACTTCCTCTGTTCCACCCAGAAGCTAATCCATCTGGCCATCTGGTCACAAGAAGAACTCATGACCTCTCTAAGTCTCCTTTGAAGAGGTCACATCCTCAGGCAAGAAGCACCACCTCCTTTGGGCCAAGGTCATAGGCAGAGCAAATACCACTATGGTTCTTTGTGTCATTTCAAACTGTGTCAAAGTTTTGCTGTCCACATACAGCAAGCACAAATGTTACCTGCTTAGACAGGAAGCAGTTCTTCTCGACCTCACGTAACATAATGTGTGAGCACGTGCACACACTCACACACACATATACACACGCACACTAGCACATCTTCCTCACTAGAATTTCCTAGTGCCTCTCGTGGTAGTGCTGGTGCACAACTGTTAAGAAATCAGTTTGGAATTTTAAAACAAAGAAGTAAGTACAAGTTATGGTTAGATATAAAATGACCCCAAAGCTCCCTGTGTGAGAGCTTCAAGTGTTGCTACTGAAAGGTGACCATGTCACAAGGGCTAACTGAACAGGCAATTAGTGAGTGGGCCTGGTTGTTGGGAGCCAGTCACAGTGGGTCTTACCCTGGCCCTCCCTGCCTTCTCTCTCTCTCTCTCTCCATTTCTTGGTCACCATGATACACTCTGCTCTACTCCACCCTCCCCCTTGTAACACTGCCTCACCACAGGCCCACAGTGGCCTGGCCTCATGAAACCCCAGAAATCATAAGCCAAAATAAATCCTCCCTCTTCCAAGTCCCAGGCATTTTGTTACAGCAATGGAAAAACTGGTGAACACAAGTGTGACCTTTGTCTACAGGTCAGAATGTGTAACTGAAAAATGGCTGCAGAAAGGAGCAGGTGAATGCAAGCCCTCCACCGAGGACCTCAGAGGGAGAATGAACTCCCAGAGACTGCCCGCACTGACCACCCTCCCATGGTTCAGCTGCCATGGGCCCCAAGGCTCCCCAGGACAGTGGCCTTGCCTCTTGCTGTCCCTGTGGCAGTTTCCCTTGGAATGAAGGGTCCAAATCCAGCCAACTGCCTCAACCTGATGTCCCAGGAGCCCACTACACTGTCCAGATGTTTCTTTTTAGGAAGATAGATGACAAACCTTTAGAAGCTGTTTTGTGGGGGGTAGAACACCTTCCAGACCCCAACTCCACAACAATATAGACCAACAGACATGATGTCATTTAAAAAGGTGTTTGAGTTTGAAAATGTTTCCCTAAGTGTTTTAGGGCACTCATAAATGATTAATAAGATGTATGCATGTGGATTGTTATCTAAAAATATGCTCTATGAAATTCTTTTGAAGGCAAGGGCTTATGCGTGGAATCTTACTTCTAGATTTCTAGGCCTTTAAAAAAATAAACATATTGGCCAAGTCTCTCAGCCTTTGGAGAAAAACAATTCCCTTTCCTACGCCATCTTCCTGTTTGCACATTTGTGGTAGAATCCCAACAGCTACAGGAGCTCATCAATCACTGTCTTGACCGGAAATGCTCTTCTTGATAAGTAAGTCTTTGGTCAAACCCTCTCTTTTGCCTCTCAATAATACACATTTTATTACAAAAAATAGGGGAAATAGTTAAAGAGGCCAAAATATAAAGGTCCACAAACCATATCTAACACATTAGTGAAGCTTCCCAGATGGCTTACCAAGTAGCTTCTTATGTAGCCAGCATTGCTCACTACACAGACTGGGAGACTGCGGCCCCCAAGAACACTCCAAGGGACCAGTTTGGATGATTATTCAAATATGATTTATATGTTTGTTTTCTTATTCATTTGTTGAAGCCATTGGAAGGCAGAAGCTGTGTGAATCACTAAATTCTCAAGGTATGACTTTTGCTGTCTATTAAGCACATTGAACAAAAAAGAGGCATCGTAATATGTTTTTCAGATAGAAGGCTAGGGGAACAAATGTATGTGTATTAGTTATTTTTCTTGTGGCTGTTATAAAATACCTGACGAGAAGAACTTAAGGGAGGTTTGTTTTGCCTCATAGATTCCAGAGAGTTTTCACCCACCATGCTGGGAAATGCACAGTAATGGGACCAGCTCAGTCTTGGACAACGGGAGTGTACAGTATAACTCTTTACATGGTGTCCAGACAGTAAAACAGAAAGCAGCCAGGAGTGATATATCCCTAGGGACCTCCCTACCCCACCCCTGCTGCCCCAAGACTTCTTTCAGCTTGGCTCCACATTCTAAGTTTGCAGAACCCCCCACTTGGGGACCAAGCATTCAGATAACGAATGTATGGAGGAAATTAACTATTTAAACCACAGTAGTACATATGGATGAAATGATCAGATGAAACAGAAGGTGTACTGCCTCTTCTCAGCCATTGATTGACAGGCAGTCACTGTGATTCCTGGAAGAAGGGGCTCCACCAGGGAGGCTCTACATGTGATCTGGCCTTCTGCCTGGGGACTAGTGAGATGGGGGCCCAAACAGAGCATGATGAGCAGATTTAGTTAAGAGTGGAGAGGCGAGCAGGGAAGGCACCCAGACTAGCGATGCAAAGAGGTTGCTGTGAATTTGCATTTGAGATTTGCCTGGGTCCTTTGGCTGAGAGAAGGGCTGCTCTTGGGTGGAGTAGCTGCCAGAAGGCCTATCAGAGGGCAGATTAAAAGGGAATGAGATCTGAATACTGACACTAGGGATCCTCGGGGTTAAAAGAGTTCAGAGTTCCAGAAAAGCAGATGGAAGACACCTTGGTGAGCACCTTGCACATTCACGGTGAGAATCACAATCACGTACCATGCATCGTTTGATCAAGGGTGGGGACTGGATGCACTGTGGTAGTTTCATAAGATAACACTACACTATCCCTGATACCTCCGTCATTGTCATAACATGGCAGCAAAGTGCATTATCCCCATATTGGTGATGATGCTGGCGTAAATGAACCTAGCATATCCCGGTCAGGTAAAAGCAGAGCACATACAAGTGTATGCAGCACATAGCACTTGATCATGATAAGTAACTATATTGCTGGTTTGTGTACACAAGATGCTATACTTCTATCTGTGCTTGAGTACACCTCTTCCACTTATTAAAAAAAATACTTTATTGAAAAACCATGTGGATTTATGCCCATAGCAGCCTCATATAGCCTGTGATTTTCCTGTCTTTGAACTGTATCATTTTCTCTTGTGCTATACCATCCAAGTTTGTGTAAATACCTACTGTGTGACTCACACAACAGCCAAATTACCTAATAGCATACTTCCCAGAATGGAACCTGGTGTTAAAATGACACTTGACTGCATATTCAAAGAACAAAACTGAAGTAGCCCACCCTAAACCATCTTTAACACAGGGCTCCACAAAATCAAGGTGAACCACCAGCAATGTCTCTGTGTTCCTAGTTATAGCAATAACGTGGTATAAGATGCATAAAGGGAGGGGGGCAGGCCACAGGGAAAAAAGATTTAGATCTACCTCTCTCACCCCATAAAAAAAAAAAAGTTCAAACTGCATCATTTAAAACTCATTTGGCACCAGGCGATGGTGGAGCACGCCTTTAATCCCAGCACTCAGGAAGCAGAGGCAGGTGGATCTCTGTGAGTTTGAGGCCAGCCTGGTTTACAGAGCGAGTTCCAGGACAGCCAGCACTATACAGAGAAACTCTGTCTCAAAAGATCAAAATACAAATAATCAACAAATAAATAATAAAAATTTCTTTGAAACAGGAAAGGCTGGGACTGCTAAAGGAACATCAGGAAAACATTTTAAGACATGTCAGCAACAAATTTCTGAATAGACTCCCATAGCACAGGAAATATCCCCAAGAATTGACAGATGGGATCACATGACATCAAAAAGCTCCTGCACAGCAAAATAAACCATGAAGAGAATGAACGGATAGCCTACAGAATGGGAGAGAATCTTTGACAGCTGTAGTTCAGACAGGGTTAATGTCTAGAGCATATAAAGAACTACAAAAATTGAACAGCACAATAAAATCGCTAGTCAATAAATGGGACCTGAAGAAACACAAATGGGCAGTAGATATTCTTTAAGAGCTCAACATCTCCAGCATCAGAGAAATGTAAACACAACTGCTTTGAGAGTCTTCTCATCCCAGTCACAATTTCTACCACCAAGAAAACAAATATCTGAGTGATGGTGGCGCATACCTTTAATCCCAGCACTCAGAAGGCAGAGGCAGGTGGATCTCTGTGAGTTCGAGGCCAGCCTGGTCTACCAAGTGAGTTCCAGGACAGCCAGGGCTACACAGAGAAACCCTGTCTCAACATCCCCTGCCCTCTGCAAAAAAGAAAAAAAAAAAAAAAGGAAAGAAAGAAAAGAAAAGAAAGGATAATGAATTCTTTTAAGGATGCGGGGAAATGGGATACTTATTCTCTGTTGGTAAGGGCACAAACTACTGCAACTATTGTCCAAATGGGTTTAGAAGCTACTCAGAAGCCAAATATAGATGTAACATATGACTCCACTACACTACTTCCAGATGGAGGCCCAGAGGACTAGACATGGGACTGCGGAAATATGCGCTCATCCGTGTTTATTGCTGCTGTTTTCCCTATGTAGAGGAAATGAAATCAGCCTAGATATCCAACCGCAGATGATTAGATAATAACACCGTGGAATATGCCTGGACATATACATTCAAAATGGATTTTTATTCAGCTACATAGAAAAATCGAATAGTGAAATTCACAGGAAAATAGGTGGAATGAGGAAATACTCTCTTGCATAGATCCTTACCTCTAACTGTTAAATGTGCATGTTCAGGTGGGAATAGGTATAGTGAGGCTGGGAAACCAGAAAGGGGCCTTCATGAGTTCCTTTTCTGTGGCTGTAATAAAACACCATGATCATGGCAGCTTATAGAAGGAAGGGTTTATGTGAGCGTATGGCTCTGGAGCCATAAAAGTCCACAGTGGTGGGGAAGCAGCCGTCATGGTAGACAGAGTAGCAAGCTGAGAGATCACATCTTGAAGCTCACACAGAACGAGAGCAAACTGGGAATGGCTTTGAAATCTGACATACTTTCTCCAGCCAGTTCACACCTCCTGAACCTACCCAAATGCCCACAGCAAAGGGGAGCACGTATTAAAACACTTGTGCCTACGGGGACATTTGTGGGGCACAGACAGAGTTCTGAGTGAATGTGGATTATTGACATGGGCACAGCCATGTCAAGGACCCCAGCACCTCAGACCCATGGGAACAGCAAGGTCTTCCCAGGTGAGGCTAAAGGAAATGGCAAAACTTTTCCCTGGTCGGAGTATGGACGCTGAGACACTATACAAAGTGCGGATCACAGCACCCTCCTCCTGGGTGATTGCAGCCTGAGACTGCTTCCCTACAGAAACGTCCTACCAAGATTAGCTAAGTCTGCCTCCCCATTTAGCTGTGTACAATAAACACGCCTCCTCGATTCAGATGTACGAAATAAATACGCTGACTTTCTAGGCTTCTGGTACTTCTCCATCAGAGTACACAGCCCACCCAATCCCAGTCTTTCTGTGTGTGTGTGTGTGTGTGTGTGT
>CABHPR010125282.1:0-14022 GCA_902168415.1 Peromyscus melanophrys
GCCTGGTGATTTATTGTTTTTTAATTATGTGTGTGTGAGGGGTTATGTGCACCGAGCAGTAAAAGTGCTAGTGGAGTTCTGAAGAAGAAATCAGATCAGTTACAGCCAGAGTTTACGAGCAGCTGGGAACTTTCTGATGGTGGGTGCTAGAAGCCAAACTAGGGTCTTCTGTGAAAAAAAGGCCTTGCTCTTAACATCTAAGCCACTTCTCAGGCTCCTTTCTCCCACATTGTTTTTGTAATTTTATTTTATCATAGCAACAGAAATGAAACTAGATCATCACTTAACAATGAGAAGTATGAACCAAAGGATATTGATGTATTTATTCTGTACAATCTGACAGAGGAATGGGGGCAGAAATACAGACTACAGTCTTGGAATTCAAGTAAAATACTAGTTCAAACATGGAGTAATGTGAGTTTGAGCAAAGTAGAAATTGGAGAACATTATTCTAGAAAAGGAAAAGAGTAGTAAAATGAAGAAAATATGCTCTATATCATGTAGGCAAAGAAAAATTAAACTTATAACCAGGCATTGGACAATGTATTCCCTTAAAAGTCATTACAACAATTACAACTGGAACATAATGAGCTACTAGAAGGTAATCTACATGATAAAATATTTTCATAATAATTTGAAGCTTTCATACATGTACCAGTTGGTTCACATAAGTATCTTTTAAAATAATATATTTATTGTTTGAGAATTCAGTATAGCATATCTTTAGTTTTTTGTTGTTTGTTTGAGACCGAGTCTCACTATGTATCTCGGGCTGTCCACGAACTCTCTATGTAGGCTTCCAAGTAACAGAGAACTGCCCTGCCTCTGCCTCCCAAGTACTGGGAATAAAGGAGTACATCACTATACCTGGCTTCAATACAATAAATCTTAGTCATATTCAGGCACAATCTCCCCAGTTATAACTTACTCCTAGACTACAAAACTCAAGACTATGAACTTTCTCACATCATCTGAGAGCTCATGCATACGGATTTCAAAAATGATTCTCATTCCCAGTGCCACTGCCAGGTACTACACTTTTATCTCACAATAAGTTTCTTAAGTACTTTTGCAATAATTTTAAAATTGTTTATGATACTCCTCTTTTCTCATTTACTTAATTATAATTAATTCATGGTCTCCTTTTCTTTAATTATTATTGTTTTACAAATGCAAACATACGCATATGTGAATAAATATGTAAATACAAGCAGCTGGTTTAGTTGTTTGTGAATACATATTTTCTTATTTTGGTTATGGATGTTTGTCATTTTTTTCTTTTTCATTAAATTTTTTTCATTTAGTTTACATACCAACCAGTTTCTCCTCTCTCCTCTTTGCACATTCTCTCCCCAAATCTTCTGTCTTCCCACTCCCATTTAATCCTCCTCCCTTCAGAGAGGGTCAGGCCTCCAAAGGGAGTTAGCAGAGCATGGCATATCAAGTTGAGGCAGGACCAAGCTCCTCCTCTGCATCAAGGCTGGTCGAGGCATCCCAGCACCAGGAATAGGTTCCAAAAAGCTAGCTCATGTGCCTGGGACAGATCCTGATACCACTGCTAGGGTGCCCCACAAACAGACCAATTTACACAACTGTCACCCATATGCATAGGGCCTGGGTCAGTCCCATGGAGGCTCCCTGGCTGTTGGTACAGAGTCCTTGAGCTCCTATTAGCTCAGGTCAACTGTCTCTGTGGGGTTTTCTGATCATGACCTTGACCCCCTCCCCCTTTGCTCATACAATCTATCCTCTCTCTCTTCAGCTGGACTTCTGGAGCTCAGCTCAGTGAAGGGGGACCCAAAGAGACACATGGATTTCCCTGGTAAGGAGACATAGATGAGATCTCCTGAGTAAATTGGCTGGAAGAGGGGCATGGAGGGGAGGAAATGGGGTGATAAGAACATGAGGGATCTGGGTGATCAAGTTGGGAGTGGGACAGAGGGTGAGAGTAATGAAAGAGATATTTTAATAGAGGGGACCATTTGGGAGTTAGGGAGAAACCTGGTGCCAGAGAAACTCCAAGGAATCCGCAAGGATCACCCCAGCTAAAACTTTTAGCTATAGTGGAGAAGGTTTCTGAACTGACCTTTTTCTGTAATCAGATTTACAAGGATGACCCCACTAATGCACCTAGCAATAGAAGACAAGTAGCCTGAACTGGCCATCTCCTGTGACCAGATTGATATTTGCCCAAAATTGTCATCAGAGAGGCATCATCCAGCAACTGATGGAAACAGATGCAGACCCACAGTCAAACATTAGGTGGAGTTCAGTGAATCTTGCAGAAGGGGTTGGGGGAAGGATTGTAGGAGCTTTCATCCAGTAACTGATGGAAACAGATGCAGAGATCCACAGTGAATACATGTTTTCTAGTGTTGACTACTTGGTATTATATAACTATTTTTGTGGATTATCCCTGGGGAAGACTAATTCTCCCTCTCTCATTGGTCCTTAATTATTGACTGTAGCTGCCCTGTTTCCCACATGGATAGAGCCCCCATGAAATTTCCCCTATACACTTTGGGATGTCAACTAGTGTTGGAATCCTTCAGGTCTTGTTTAGGTGGTGATATTATTAAGATTCCATGGCTATATTCCATGTTATATCAAGAAGACACACGTTCACAGTAGGCTGTCTGGAACTCAGGCTATTATATTCTTTTGTCGCTTCTTTCTAATAGGTGTAGAAGTTGAGGTGAGGGCATAGGAATAATTCTCTGCATTGTTACTAGGTATAGCTTTTTGTACTGGTCCCCTACTTCTGAAGAGAGAAACTACTCTAATGAATTATGAGAGCTACACTTATCAGTGTGTGTGTGGAGAAGTACACAGAATGCAGCTTGGGATTATATTGGTTTAGAAAGTGGCAGTAGGAGTTTCCCCTCTAAGATCTGTGATCTCATTAGTCACATGTACTTGGATAGGTTTACAATGCAGGTAAGTTTTCTTTTTTCTTCTTTTTAAAAACAAATCTATTTATTTATTTATTTATTTAACAGCCTGGCCTCAGTTTTCCCTGCTTCCTATCCTCCCAGTCCCACCTCCCATTCCACATCTCTGTTTCCGTTTGGGAAAGGGCAGGATTCCCATGAGTATCAATAAAACATAGCATATCAAGATGCAGTAAGACTAAGCACCTCCCCATGTATTAAGACTAGGTAAGGTGATCCAGTATAGGGAGTCAGGTCCCACAATCCAATAAAAAAGATGGAGACAGCCTCTATTCCTACTGTTAGGAGTCCCACAAGAGAACCAAGCTACACAATTGTAATATACATGTAGAGTGCCTAGGTCAGTCCCATGTAGGCTCACTGGTTGTCAGTTCAGTCTCTGTGAGCCTGTATGAGCTCAGGTTATTTGATTGTGAGTTTTCTTGTGGTATCTTTGACCCCTCTGGCTCCTACAATCCTTCCCCCCCCACCTTCTGCAAGATTCCCTGAACTCCACCTAATGTTTAACTGTGGGTCTGCATCTGTTTCCATCAGTTGCCTCTCTGATTACAATTTTGGGTAAACATCAATCTGGTCACAGGAGATGGCCAGTTCAGGCTACTTGTCTTCTATTGCTAGGAGTGTCAGTGGGGTCATCCTTGTAAATTCCTGGGACATTCCCTTGCACTAGGGTTTTATCTGACATGGAAATGCCTCTTTCCCTTTTCCAGTAGTCTCTTTCAGTACACTACCCCTCTGTCCTGTCCCTGAACCTGATCTTTCATGTCCCCATCCCCACCTGCCCTCAGTCTACTCATGATATCTCTTCTATTTTCCCTTCCCAGGGAGATCCATTCATCACCTCATGAACCCTCCTTGTTACCTTGTCTCTCTGGATCTATGGAGCATAGTTATCCTTTGTTTTCAGCTAATATTCACTTATGATATATTTGAGGTACATACCATGTTTGTCTTTTGTGTTCTGGGTTACCTCACTCAGGATGAATTTTCTTGGTTCTATCCATTTGCCTTCAAATGTCATAGTATCCTTGTTTTTAATAGCTGAGTGATACTCCATTTTGTAAATGTACCATATTTTCTTTATCCATTCTTCAGTTGAGGGACACCTAGGTTGTTTCCAGGTTCTGGCTATTACAAATAAAGCTGCTATGAGCATAGCTGAGCTGTCCTTGTGGTATGATTGATCAACCTTTGGGTATGTGCCTAAGAGTGGTATAGCTGGGTCTTGTAGTAGACTGACTTCCAAAGCAGCAATGGAGTACAAGTTTGCAATGGAGGCATCATCCTTTTGTTCTGCATCCTCTCCAGCATGAGCTGTCACTTGTGTTTTTAATCTAAGCCACTCTGACAGGTGTAAGATGGAATCTAAGTGTCATTTTAATTTGCATTTCCCTGATAGCTTAGGATGTTGAACATCTCAAGTGCTTCTTGGACACTTAAGATTCTTCTGTTGAGAAGTCCTTGTTTATATCTGTACCTCATTTATTAATTGGATTATTTGGTTTGTTGATCTAGCTTCTTGAGTCCCTTATATATTTTAGAAGTCAACCCTCTGTCAGATATGGGGTTGGTGATGGTCTTTTCCCATTTTGTAGGCTGTTGTTTTGTCCTATTGACTGTGTCTTTTGCCGTAAAGAAACTTTTCAATTTCACAAGGTCCCATTTAATTGTTGATATTAGAGCCTGTGCTATTGGAGATCTGTTCAGGATGTTGTCTCCTGTGCTAATGTGTTTAAGGTTACTTCCCACTTACTTTCTATCAGGTTCAGTGTATCTGGATTTATGTTGAAAACTTTGATCCAGTTGGGCTTGAGTTTTGTACATGGCAGTAGATATGGATATTGATCTATTTGCACTCTTCTAGATATTTACATCCAGTTAGACCAGCACCACCATTTGTTGAAAATATATATATATTATATATATATATATATATATATATATAATTTCAGCTTCTTTGTCTAAAATCTGGTGTTCATAAGTGTGTAGATTTACATTTTGGTCTTTGATCAATTCCATTGATCCTATTGTCCATTTTTATGCTGATATGATGTGTTTTTTATTACCAGAACTCAGTAGCAGAGCTTGAAATCAGGGATTGTGATATCTATGGAAGTTCTTTTATTGTACAAAGTAGTTTTAGATATCCATGGTTTTCTGATTTTCCATATGACATTGAGTATTGTTTTCTAGGCTTCTGAAGAATTTTGTTGGGATTTAAATGGAGATTGCACTGAATCTGTAGATTGTTTTTGGTAAGATTGACATTTTTACTATGTTAACCCTACCAATCCATGAACATAGGAGATATTTCCAATCTTCTGATATCTTCTTTAATTTCTTTCTTCTAAAACTTGAAAACTTTGTCATACAGAATTTTCATTTGCTTGGTTAGAGTTACCCCAAGATATTTTATAGTATTTATGGCTATTGTAAAGGGTGTTGCTTCCATGATTTCTTTCTCAGATATTGATTTTTTTTTCGAGACAGGGTTTCTCTGTGTAGCTTTGCGCCTTCCCTGGAACTCACTTGGTAGCCCAGGCTGGCCTCGAACTCACAGAGATCCGCCTGCCTCTGCCTCCCAAGTGCTGGGATTAAAGGCGTGCGCCACCAACGCCCGGCTTCAGATATTGATTTTTTTTGAGTTAATTTTATATCCAGCTACATCACTGAAGGTGTTATCAGTTATAGGAGATCTCTGGTAGAATTTTTTGGGTCTCTTATATATTCTATCATATCATCTCCAAAAAGTGAAAGTTTGACTTCTTCCTTTCCAATTTGTATCCCCATGATCTATATTTGTTGTTTTATTGCTAGAGCTAAAACTTCAAATACTATTTTAAATAGATGTGAAGAGAGTGGACAGCCTTTTCTTGTTCCTAATTTTAGTGTAATCAATTTGAGTTTCTCTCCATTTAACTTAATATTGGCTGTTGGCTTATGTATATTGCTTTTATTATGTTTGGGTATGTTCCTTGTATCTCTGATCTTATAGAGATCAATTTATAATTATAATTTATAATTATCAATTTATAATTAAAGGCGTCAAAGGCTGTTGGATTTTGTCAAGGGCTTTTTCAGCATCTAGTGAGATGATCATGTGGTTTTTATTTCTTTCAGTTTATTTACATTAACAGATTTTTATATGTGGAACTATTCCTGCATCTTTTCAGTGAAGACTACTTGGTCACAGTGAATGATCTTTTTTATGTGTTCTTGTATTCATTTTACCAGTATTCTATTGAGTATTTTTACATCAATGTTCATGAGGTAAATTGGTCTATAATTCTATTTCTTTGTTGAGTCTTTGTGTGATTTGTGTATCAGGGTAACTGTTCCCTCATAGGAAGAATTTGGCAATGTTCCTTCTGCTTCTATTTTGTGCAATAATTTCAAGAGCATTGATATTAGCTCTTCTTTGAACATCTCTTAGAATTCTGTATTAAAACCATTTGGCATGGGCATTTTTTGGTTGGGAAACTTCTAATGACTGCTTCTGTTTCCTTGGGGATTATCAGTCTATTAAAATTGTTCATCAGATTTTGATTTAACTTTTATAAGTGGTGTTTGTCAAGAAACTTGTCAATTTCTTTTAGATTTTGTAATTTTGTGGAGTACAGGGTTTTGAAGTGTGACTTGATGATGACTGGTTTTCCTTATTGTCTGTTGTTATGCCCCTCTTTTCTTTTCTGATTTTGTTGATTTGAATATTCCCTCTCTGCCTTTTAGTTAGTTTGGTAAAGGGTTTATCTATATCAATTTTCCCAAAGAACCAATTTTTTGTTTCATTGAATTTTTTTTGTATTGTTCTTCTTGTTTTTATTTCAGGCCTCAGTTTGATTATTTCTTTCCATTAACTCCTCTTAGGTGTGTCTACTTCTTTTTGTTCTAGAGCTTTTAGGTTTGATTTTAAGTCTTAGTATGAGATCTCACCAAACTCTTTATGAAGGCACTTAGTGCTATGAACATTCCTCTTAGCACCACTTTCACATTGTTCCATAAATCTGGGTATGTTGTGAATTCATTTTCATTGAATTCTAGGAAGTCTTTAACTTCTTTATTTCTACCTTGACCCAGTTTTAACTCAGTAGAGAATTATTCAGTTTCCATGAGTTTGTATACTTTCTGTTGTTGTTGAAATCCAGCTCTAATCCATGACGGTCTGATAAGATACAGGAGGTTATTTCAACTTTTTGTATATGTTGAGACTTGCTTTGTGGTAGAGTATATGGTCAATTTTGGAGAAGGTTCCATGTATGGCTGGTAAGAAGTTATATTATTTAGTTTTTGGGTTAAATGTTCTGTAGATATCTATTAGGTCCATTTGAGTCATAACATCTGATGGTTCCATTATTCCTCTGTTTAGTTTCTGTCTGGATGACCCATCCATTGATGAGAGTGGGTTGTTAAAGTCTCCCACTATTACTCTGTGTGGTTCTTTGTGTGATTTAAGCTTTAGTTTCTTTTACACATGTAAATGCCAAATTTGGGCCACAGATGTTCAAAATTGAGATATCATCTTGGTGGATTTTTCCTTTGATGAATATGAAATGCCCATCTCCACCTTTTTGGATTAATTTTGGTTGGAAGTCTATTTTATCTAATAATATCTACATTAGAATAGCTATATCAGCTTCCTTCTTAGATCCATTTGATTGGAAAATCTTTTTCCAACCCTTTACTCTGAGAAAACATCTATCTTTGATGTTGAGGTGTGTTTCTTGTATGAAGCAGAATGGTGGCTCCTGTATCTATTCTGTTAGCCTGTGTCTTTTTATTGGTGAATTGAGTTCATTGATATTGAGGGATATTAATGACCATTGATTGTTAATGTCTGTTATTTTGTTGTTTGTGATAGTAATCTGTATGTGTATGTGTGTGTTTGGGGAATTTCTCCTCTTTTGTTTTTGTTGATGTGAGATTAGCTATTGCCTGTGTTTTTGTGCATGTAATTAATATCCTGGGGTTGGAGTTTTCCTTTTGTACCTTATTCAGGGATGAGTTTCTGGACAGATATTGTTTGAATTTGACTTTTCATGAAATATGTTCTTTTCTTCATCTATGGTGAAGTAGTCTTGGCTGGCATCCGTGGTCTCTTAGAGTCTGCAAGATATCAGTTCAAGTCCTTCTGGGTTAAAATGTCTCTGTTGTGAAGTTGGATGTGATTTTAATAGGTCTGTCTTTACCTGTTACTTGACTTTTTTCTTTTGCAGCTTTTAATATTCCTTTTTTCTGTATGTTTATTGTTTTAATTATTATCTGGCAAGGGAATTTTCTTTTCTGTTCCAACCTTTTTGGTGTTCTGTAAGCTTCTTGTACCTTTATTGACATGCCTATATTTAGGTTGGGATAATTTTCTTCACTGATTTTTTAAAATATATTCTCTGGGTTTTTGAGCTGGATTTCTTCTTCTTCTATTCCTATTAATCTTATGTTTGGTCTTTTCATAGTGTCCTAGATTTCTAGATGTTTTGTGTTAGGCATTTTTTTAGATTTAACATTTTCTTTGTCTCATGAATCGATTTCCTCTCGAATGTCTTCACTGTCTGCAATTCTCTCTTCCACCTCTTGTATTCTGTCGATGATGCTTGCATCTGTAGTTCCTGTTTGCTTATCCAGATTTTCCATATCTAGGATGCCCTCTATTTGTGTTTTCTTTATTGCTTCTATTTACATTTCAGCACTTGAACAGTTTCCTTCATGTTTTTTAACTTTTTTTTGCTTTCTTTTGAGATTTATTGATTTCTTCCAATTTTTGTTTGTGTTTTCCTCAGATTTTTTTAAGGAATTTTTTTCATTTTCTCTTTACAAACCTCAATCATCATCACAAATTCTTAGTGTGTATGTGTGTGTGTGTGTGTGTGTGTGTGTGTGTGTGTGTGTGTGTGTGTGCTTCAATTGTATTGGATTGTTCAGTTCTTGCTGTAGTAGGACAGCTAGTCCTCATTAAGCACAGTTGTAATTTTAAAGGAGAGAAATGATACAACAAAGCAAAAATTACAAGACAGCAATAATGGCTAAGAATTTTACAGAAACAATTGCTTGTGAGGACTCACACAGGAAAAAAAAAACTTGCAAACCTAATACTGAACATGTAAATGCAAACAAACAAACAAAAAACAAATGACAAAAGCATTTTATGTCCAATGCTAGAAGGAATCAACTAATAATAATAATAATAATAATAATAATAACAATAAAAATATATTAAAGGTAGATAGAGGAGAGGCCGAACCTTTACCTTTAATAAGGACAATGGATGAAATGAACTGTGTCTTTCTTACAGGAAATAATGGCTTCAATATCACTCAGTCAAATACCTATAGAGATGCATTAAACTACTGAAAACTCTGTTTATAATTCTTTATGATGATCAAGAACACATGCCTTGGGAAGCAACTAATACTTGACAATAGGCCAGTGAAAATGGTGAATGGTTCTGAATCAATAATTTTTTTCAGTGCTTAAGTTAGAACATATAGCCTCACAAAAAGTCAGGTAAGAAGCCTGCTGCTGAGCTCTGTATCTAGACTTAGCATCTTTATGGTACAAACAAATGTTAGGATTTTAAAGAAGGTTAAGGTTAAAATGTGATGGTCAGGAATATTGTGATAGGTTAATGAGGTGACTTGCAATAAAGTATGAGATATCAAAGTTAACCAGGTAACAGATACTCTGGTCAACTAAAGAACTAATTACAGAATTTCTGTTTGTCATGTAGGAAAATACACACAAAAAATTTGTTCCACTTTCCTACTTCTTTGTATCTAATTGCAACAGACCTAATTGTAGGTGAGGACAGCTTTCAATGAGTCTCTATCTACTTTAGGAAGAAAGTCACTCCAGACTTCAATGTACTCATGTCCTGGTATAGATGATAAAAGTAAGCATCCTTTGGGAAATAAAATAAAGGAAAGATAAAGTACATGCTGGTCGTGTAAATGTGAGAAAAAGAGCTCCCTCCTCCCTCCAAAAAAAAAGAGGGAATGACAGAATTAAGTGCTCACAAACCTCTAGGTGTCCAGAGATAGTAGACCTAGCCAACTCTAACAGCTGGCGAATCGAGCCAAGGTGAAGGGAAAGAATGAGGGAGGGTAAATAAGACGACTCATCTCATGAGGGCAGAGCCCATGGTCATCTTCCTGATCTGAACAGTGAAAACTGGCCAGTGAAAGTATATCAGCCCCACACTTGCTTGACCTGCAAAACTCAGAGAATTAAACAGTCGAAATAGAAATTATTTCAGTCAGTCTATTTCCATTTTCTGCCATGAATTCTAAATAAACGAAACAAAACAAACAAGTAGATAGCAATGTCGTGAGACCCCTCTCACTGCTTTTCACTTGCCTGGGCTTACCCTCTTCTCCTTTGTACACATCTTTACTCCTTATTGAGGTGACACAATTAACGTTTGGTAATACTCATACATTGCCTGGAACCTCAGCACCTGAGTCAAGCCCACACCGGACAGAGAGAAGCCCCATAACTCTTGAAGATCTATATTAGCATACATAGTCATGGAAGCATCCATCCACTCTGGGTTGTTTACCACTAGGAAAAACTTAACTGGACCCAGCAAATGTTCCATAGGAATATCAGCACAAGAATGACCGTGAGGCCTCATTGTTATGGACAACACACACTCAACTCATTGAACATGGAGAAATGGAGCTGGTGTCTATATGGAGCCATCACCCCTAAGTCCTAGTCTCTTTGGTGCAGGAAGGTACTCTGCAGGCTACCAAAAGAGATATATGGAAATCAACCCATTCACAAAACCTTTGACCCAAAAATCTATCCTGTTTGCAAAATATGCTAGAGCAATGGCAGTACATAACATTTTGGAGTAGCCAACTAATGCCTGATTCGACTTAAGGCCCACTCCACAAGAAGACACTCATACCTAATTCTGCTTGGTTAATCAAGAATCAGAGACTAGATAGCCCAGAGATCTAGGGAAAAACCAACTATTTCTGGCCAAAAAAAAAAAAAAAATCAAAATGAGGCTGCAGGAGGAAGCGTCTCTGACTCTCTGAGCCACTAATCTATGATTGCAGCAGAATATCATAAGGATTCATTTCATTGATACTTTTTTATAGTAGCCAGCTAATCAACGACATTACTGCCTTATATAATTCTCCATTTTTCAGGAAAATATTTGATATTGACTCTTCTTTCATTCTTTAAGAATATAATATTTTACCATTAAATACAATCAGTCATCATATAGTAAGGATATATAGTGAGGTAGAGGAAATAAAAAGCTTAAGATATCAACTTTGCATCCTTTGACTCTCATCTCTTCTCCCCTAACTCCCCAGTTGCTGTCAACCATGAATATATTCCCTTCTCTCAATTCATTTGCTATTCAACATGTGAATTTGATCTTGCAGTGTTCTACTTCCTATATGTGACTTATTTCACTCTCACTGTCTTCCAGGTTTATCCATTGTGTTTCAGTTGATATGATGTTCCATTTATTCTCTAAGGATAAAAATTTGCTATGCCAGGCGGTGGTGGCACATGCCTTTAATCCCAGCACTCGGGAGGCAGAGGCAGGAGGATCTTTGTGAGTTCGAGGCCAGCCTGGTCTACAGAGTGATCTCCAGGAAAGGCGCAAAGCTACACAGTGAAACCCTGTCTTGTAAAAAAAATTTAAAAAACCATGTATTGCATCCATTCATCCATTATATAGTAGTAATTACTTCACCGTGGTTATTGTGTATACAGCTTAAACCATAGGAAATGAGAAGCTGTGTAGCACTATGCTCTCTCCAGGATGTTGCCCTGATTTACCACATACCTAGAGTGATGGATCAAGCAATTATTGGTTGAAACCTCAGAATCCATTACACAAAATAAATATTGTTTCATTTTTAATTAAATCTTTTTCTAATTAAGACTTTTCTTGTATCAATGGCATAGATTTTTAACACAGTATTTTGGTGGCATGGATGCCAGTTAAGAAATAATAGAATAAGACTTCTTAAGTATAACATCCTTGTTCTAAAATATTTTGATGAAATGAATATGGTAAAATTATTTAAGTTGTTAGTGAATATTGAAACCATGCATTCTACACACTCAAGAACAACCAAGAACAAGTGTGAATTTCTGTGGAAGCTTGTTTCTTGATGCATTTGTGATATTAGTGTGTTCTTATTGCAAAATATGTAAAGCTCCTCTGTGATAATATGTGTCTGGCTGTTACACTTGTGTAGATGTAACCAACCGTCTTATAAATAAGAAACACAGAACCAATGCAAAGAAGAAAGCCAAGAGGTCAGAGCTAGGAGCTAAAACCTTACCCTTCCTCCTGCAGTGATCCTACCTCTCCGAAGGAGCCGCTACTTCCTGTGTTAAAGTCTATATATAGTCTCTGTTCTGCCTTCTCATTGGTTGTAAACCCAACCACAGGACTGCCTCATCACGGCCTGTCTGTATAGACCTCCAGGTGTTCTATGGTTGGTATTGAGATTAAAGGCATGTGTATCCAATGCTGGCTGTATCCCTGAACACACAGAGACTTACCTAGCTCTGTCTACCAAGTGCTGTGATCACAAGCGTATACCACCACTGCCCTGCTTTCCTATGGCTTGCTAATAGCTCTGACCCCCAGGCAACTTTATTTATTAACATACAATTAACATTTTGGTACAAAAGAAAAATATCGCCATACACTTGTATTTAAAATAATTATATTTTCAACAAAAAGGAGCTTGATTTGTAATTTTCATTTTTAGAAAGTACTGAGTTTAATAAAATGAGATTGCAAACATGGATTTTAGACTGGGAATTAATAGAGAACCAGGAACATATGTAAAGAATAAGACACACCCAAGTATAGAGAGGATTTGTCAAAGAAGAGCTGCCAGATCTTCATTTTTCGTTAGGCTCACTGGACTGCACTCCAGCATTGTGGCATCTCTTTGTGATGCAGTTGAGTTTTGAAATTCAAAAGTGAAATGTATTGATTGGTCATAATGTGAACAAAATCCTGTGCAAATCCAGTTTGGGTTGGAGGAGGGCTAATGCCATTGGCAGAAGTAATAGCATTTTCTAAGAGGTGCAGGACAAATCAATTCCAGGAAGATGTTTAATATGGCAGCGGTGTTTGCAAGAATAAGTGTTAACCATTCTGGAGATAGATACATTCCCACACACTCTCCTGTAGTCAATGCTAAAATGATGTTCTCTCACTCTGTTTTTACATTATAAAGATGCATATGAAGTAGATAGTAAAAAAGGCATTGCATTAACACCAGGGGAACACAGCAGGTTAATATTATGTGAGTACTATTTTGCAGAAGGGATGATAATATCTATGACTTGCATATATCAGTCTCAATATTTTTACAGATGGCCATTGGAGAGCACCCTACGATGTACTTCAGAGAAAGATTCACATGTGCTTACCACATCCAGGCTAATAGGAAAAAGTTGACAGGAAGTCATGGGCATTCAGTTGAGTAACTCATTGCATGAAAAGGGTCTCTTCACAGAAACAGGGCCTTGTTAACCCAGATTGCCTTTATCAGCCTAAGGAATTGGGTTCTTCTGCAAAGGCAATTCAGCAGCTCCAAATTGAACAAGAGTATAAAATATCACTCTCCAGGGACCTTCAAGTTTGTCACTGCTCAAACATCTTCTCTCCCCTGAGGGATAATTGGGAACACATTTAGAAGATTCAACTGATGTTGGATTGCAACAATGTTTTACAACATTGTCTATAATTTTTTTAAAAAATCAATACATTTTCTCACAGTTGGTTCCAGATTACAAAGTCACTGATTATAGAGCGATATTATCACAAGGTCTCTGTGAATGCAATATTTTGAAAAACAGCTACCTTTAGCTTTACTTTTGAATTTTCCATTCTCTTTGACATACATTTTAAGTGTTGTTATTCACACACACACACATAAGCTTTTATCCTTTTATCTGTCATTTGACTTTAAAGACAAATTTATATCACATTTTCAAAATTGTATTTTGAATTATATCACATTTTTCAAGTGCACAGAAACATTATATACATATTATTATATATTATATATTATTTCATTGGTAT